>JACXGK010013075.1:0-13445 GCA_016801125.1 Novumbra hubbsi
CGCTCCCCGTGCCACAACAGACCACACTGAGGGAGGGGTTTAGAGGAATGGAACCAGCTGTGGATGTTCGGAACACCCGTCCATGAAATCAAAAGTATGGTTTGAACCATGTTTGAGGATGTAGAGTGCCACTCAATAAGTTACTTATAGATGATTTGGAGATGAAGCTCGGAGTGTTATTTTTGGTGCTTTAGCCACAAAATGCTAAACTTGTTCAGGGTCCACCATGGATCAAGAAAAGAAGGATGAACAGGCTATAAAGTTCACTCTTTAAAGCGAATTGTGACTATTGTTCTTTTAAATTTTACCTTAACATGACCATATGTTTCTATTTAGTTTTTATTATTTTTCTATATACTTATTCTATGTAAAGCACATTGAATTCTTAATGTTATGGTTTTTGTTCTAGCGTTTATTTATTCTATTGTATTTAAAAAAATATATTTTTCATTGAAAAGCACATTGAATTGCTTCTATGTATTAATTGTGCTATAAAATGTAACTTTAAAAATAAAGTCACTTAAAGCCTCCAAGAACCCATATTAAAAGCGAACCCGTTTGACAACTAAGTACATTAGGTGCCTGCATTAACAGCACGTAAACTTCACGTAAAGTCCCACAGCCATGAAGTACGCTTTGTAACCGGACTACCGGTCCACAAACAACAACATGTACGCGACACACTTGTTTTGTTTGGTCTGGACGCGTATGATATGGATGAATGTCACAGGAGCATTTCCCATGACTCTTCCCTTGACGTCACATATGCCCCTCATGCGAACCAATGTCAATTAACAGGCACGGGGAGTTGTCTGTGCTTAAGTGCATTAGAGTAAAATAAACATGATCAACCATCTGGGCTGGATGGCTGGGTTGCCTGGTGCCTGGTGGGTCCTCTTTGGATGGTCTTACGTGGGTGTACTGACGATAGTGTGTGTGTGTGCACAGATGGCTGCACTGAAATGATGATGGATTTATTTTCCAGGCGAGGGAGCCTAAGTTAAATAGACAACTAAATGTAGACTGTGCAGTTAGATGTTTGTCCAAAGAACTTGATTGACGCACTACAAGAGCTACAAGACACTGCCTAGCTAGGGTTGATGCCCAGGGTGTCTACGTCGGAGACCCTCACAGCAAATAATCGATGGTAATTGCTTTGTTTTAATGCGTGTAGTTGGAACCCAATTTCAAAACCTTATACTCAATTCTGAATGTTTTCTTTTGGGCAATTTAAAAAAGTGGGATCTAATTCATCCAAAGTTGACTCTCAGATAACATGCGCTCTATTCCAGTAAAAACCAAACGGTTTCTTAAGCATGTTTTTTTAACAGAGTACTGAACCTGTCCTGTCTCTCAGGCCGATGAAAGGCTGTCAAAAATAGCAAACATATATTGGCTGTTGTCTGGTTTCCAGAGTACTGTGCCAGTGTCTGTGTGTGTGTGTGTGTGTGTGCGTGCACCAGTATTTGTGCCGTGTGTGTGTGTTCCTTCCTTTTTAAGTTATGAGATTTCAAAGAGATCGCCTCAATCCCTGGTAGGAACAAGTGTGCAGTGTGAACTGTTGATTCCCAAAATAGAGCCTGACCACAACAACACTAGACTCACATCCACTGCCATTGTGTTGCATCAAAGAGTCCCACACAGGGGCTCACGTTAGAGGAGACATCAGCCTCTTCAGAGCAGTGATTGCAATCAAACTACATGCTACAGGCAGCAAGCAGTACTGTGGGGCGGTTTTCATTGACGTGGCCAAAGCCTTTGACTTCGTCAGTCATGTCATCCTAATCAATAGACTCATCAATTGGGTTTTCAGAAAATTGCCTAGCCTGGTTCAAAAAAACGACTTCTCTGACCCGTGTAAAGCATGTAGAATCTGATGGCCTGCTGTCTGAAACACTGATTGTTTCAATGGGTGTTCTCTAGATTCAAGTCTCAGGAAGACGGCCTAATCACTGTATCTGCTAAGCGCCTTTTCCATAAACACTGTGCATACATTGTATTTCACCTGAAATGGTGAGCAAGTATGGACCTTATCCTTCTGTATATGTGTATCACCTCATATGATGTGGCTGATTAATTGTATCTTTGTGTAACTAAGTGTGTTTTCTAGTCATTGCAATGCATATAGCCAGGATGCCTTTGTAAGAAATGGTTCTCAATCGGCTTCCTCCCCTCCAAAGGTGTTGTAGTACAGAGGGCTGGGTGAATAGGGTTTATGGTGACGACAAGCATGGTCTTCCTATCAGAATACGGAATGACTCCTATGTTAAAAGTATATGTGTTGCTAGGCATGATTCATTGAGGCTTTTAACCTGGTATTCCCAATGAAGCTAAACTCAAATGTCAAATCAGTATAATCTGGATAAGAAAAGAGCAAACTGCAGAACATTTTGTCCAAATGCATTAACTGCAGAGAGAGAGAGAGAATTTATCCTGCAGTTTGAAAATAGTTCATGGCCAAATTGCCTAAAAAAAAACCCCTGTCCTGTTCAATGTTGGGCTTAACCTTACTATACTTTCCAGGGAAGATCATTTAGGACACAACCATACATGTGCTGCTTCTGCTTGAGAGATCCTGATCACCGCCAACGGGCAGGTAGATGATCCTCCACCGCAGATCTTTCATCTCACACTATTCATTCCAAGGTGCTCATGCATCGAACTCAACACCACCTTCTCCACTGCAATGACGAGTCTTTCTGGCTTCCTTTCTGCCTGACTGCATGTTCGTTGCACCGTCTGAACGTTTGTCAGTCAAGCCGCATGCCGATCCATCTGTCCGTCTGCCCGTCCCTCAGTCTGCCTGTCTGTCCGTCAGTCTGTCCTTCCGGTGTGATGCATGTTACCACCGGTCCCGGGGATCCAGCAGAACACCGCCCGCGTGGAGCCGAGGCCTCCGGTGTTACGTAACTCATTACTCCACGGCTGACGGAGCAGATCCTGACAGGAGCCCTGCTGCCCCTCCTCAGATTAACCAGTCTCATGTCCCAGCAAGCTGCTCCGTCACTCACAACCAGCTGCTCCGTCACTCACCGCAGATGCCTTTTCTCCCCATCCCTAATATGTGCACACGCGTGCATACACACACACACACACACATGCACACGCCAACACACTAACGCACCGGTCTCTGAGAGGTAAAAAAAAAACAGGAAACTCTGTTCTGACAAATCCCGTTCAGTTTGACTGTGAGTCAAGTCAACAAGCTTCACTGTTTATGCCTTGCTACTATTATTATGAGAAGGAAACAGAACTCAGTGTGCGGTGTGCGGTGTAAACAGACGGTTCTGCAGATAATCCACATCGACACATCTGGCTCAGACTGGTGTATTCGTCTTTTTCTCCTAGATGACCTTTGACCCAGAGTTTGGCAACCCAGCAACACTCCACAAGCCCCCAGCCGTGCCTGCTGACTGCTCCACCTGATTCAACACATGAGCTCATCGTCACTGTGCTGGACTCAAAATGGCGGTGCGAGGAAATCAATCCTTTTCAGACTGAAAATGCTGATTCAGACACTAAAATGCCTGTCTGGCTGTGAGTAAACTGTAGACCCATTGGCCGTCAGTCTTCTGTTATTTACCCAGTCAGCCAAAAATCCATCTCTTCAGCAGTGAGAGTAGATTGTGCAAAAGGTAGTTTTGATGACTTTCTCTGCTTCATTTTATGTTTTTGACCTATGTCAATTTGAGAATAAGCTCCCAAGCCAATTACAGTTTTTCACAATCACCAACACACTAAATCTATGAACAATTCACACAAAACATTATAGCAAAGATCCAGATATTAGATGATTTACCCCAACCCAAATGATTTACCCCAACTCAAAAGCACTACTTTTCCATGAAACGTAAATCCTCTGAATTCCAACACTCTCAACAAACAGTTGTTGTGGCGCTAAACGCATAATCAGGCCACAAGCAATGAAGACGTTGGCATGAATATGAATGGGCCGTGGGTAGAAATCTAGAAAGCAGAGAAAGAATGAGGGAAGGTGGACGAGGAAGAAGAACACTGATTTCAAATGACAATTGTGACAGTGTACTTGACCAAGTTATTTGACCTAGTATGACAACGACGACAGCTGCTGTGAGTACAGGCTGTTCACTGATGCATCGGTTGTCTTGACTTTGGGAAATGAAAATAGGTTTTTCAATTGTTGTTCAAATTAGCTTTCCGTTAGCACAAACAGGACAGAAGAAAAAGTTCACACCAACCTACTATAAATCTAAATATACTATGAATGTTCTATAAAATGTATCAAAGCGCATTTTTCTTGTAAAATTGAGTCTTTAAGGCGATAGATCATGTGTGAACTAGCCAACATGGTTGTTCCAAAACAAAATTATACGTTTAGAGAAATACAGTTAGGAAGTAGAATTGAAGACCATTAAATGTTTTAATGCATAGACTCCAAAAATATAGCCTAAGAAGTAGGCGAACATCTCTGGCCCAAGTCCGAGACAAGATGCTGAGGCAGAATAAATGTTTATCTTTATGTCTATAACTCGGTGCCTGTAAAACAGTGCCATCCACTTGAATATTAAAAATAGAATATAGGGATCTCACAGGATATTTTTTAATGAGTACATTTTGCAAATGGTTAGCTTGCCTCAACTACTACTGAAACGGTTAAGGCAAAAGAGATTCGTTCAGAATCACAATTACATAGTCAGGACATTCTGGTAGACCTGCCTCAGGACCTGTTGAGATGTCCGTCTGAAGAACATGAACCCAAAAGACACAAACCTTCCTCCTCAGATTTGCAAAATGGCTGTTTCAATCAGGTGTGGGAGGGCCTGGGCAAAACAACAACGAACACCGCTGAATGGTCAGAGAGGGAAGAAAACAGAGAAGTCACGGGGGGAATCACTCACACTCACAGTCTGCGTGTGTTTGTTGAATGAGGTGAAATGAGGGAGGCATCAGTACGGATCTGTGGCGTTGGAGAGGGCTGGCTTCATGGCCTACAGACCCACCCAAGAGACAGATGGCGGGGACTGTGCACGACCGCATGCATTCACACACACACACACACCCACACACACCCACAGACTCACATGCTTTGTGAGTCAACCTCGTGCTTGACCTAATCCGATCTTTAGCCTAACACTAATGCTAAACTTAACCTAGCCCTAATGTCTAACCCTAAACCTGCTAGTAATGCTAACCCCGACTTCTGCCCTAAACCTTACACTTACACAGCCAAAACAATTGCTTCTTCAAAACGGGGACAGGAAGAAATATAAAGCTGGTCAACATTTTTGTTTCAAGCTAAATTTGGGGAAATTTTAGCCCCTATTATATAATACACAAGCCAGATAAACACACGCATACACACACACACACAAACATACGTATACATGGACACACACACATGTAAACGCACCAACACACATTGCTATTCACGGAAAGCACATCTTACCATCTATGCAGACTGGATATCAGCGTCTTCTTATCACAAGGATCTTTGCTGCAATGATGTTCAGGGGAGTCTGGGATCAGCTGGTCCGGTCCGGTGTACTTTATCCTGGGTTCTCTGGTGTTCTCTGGACCTTAGGTGTCCTCTCTCTAATTATTCTGGAACTCCCTCACTTCTCTCTCTCTCAGCCAGACCTGACCCAGTTGATACAGTTAACGCGTCTCTGTGGAGACTCCTTGGATGCTACATATGGAACGCTTGACAACACTTTGGCCCGGAAACGCAATCGCTCTGTTCAGGTCTTCACCAGAAATACTGAGTTTCTAAAGGGGATAGTCCACTTGGGAGAAGTTTCGGTTGGGTTTGACATTTTGAACATAGCTTGTTCATCTAAAGCAAGCACATTTTAGTAAATAAGTGGAATACTGTTACAAAACCGTGCATTGGGTTTTGAAGTCTTCAGCGTTAATGTTCTGATGAAGGTAGCTTTGATTATTAAATGTTGCTTTTAATAGTATAACTCATTATTGTTTCATAACTTCATTCAAAAGTAAATGATGACTACATTGGTTTTAAAATGATTCAAGATAATTGCCTTTAGAAACCCAACATGTAATTAGTTGTTCATTTGCAATAGATATCTCTACTAATATATTGTAATGACCATTATAAAGCCACTTTACCCTTTCCAAAATAGGTTAATGTGAAGTGCACCAATCTCTAGATCTGAAGTTGGTGGGTTCACCACCCTGTCCTTCCAAGCACTACACTATAATATCAGTATTTTTCATGTGGCACTCATCAATGCATATAAAAGAGTCATATTATTAGGGTCCTATTATTTTGTGTATTTTGACAGTTATGGTTTCACAAACAGGATACATGTAGCTGGGCGGTAGAGATAAAAATACAGACTGGAATAAGATAGCTCAGTAAAAAGATGGATAGTTGGAGGGTAACATTGCTTAATGAAGCTACGATGAGTACCAGTGAATTCCCAACAAGCCCCTGGGTCCTATTCACTTTATTGGTGTATTGGTGTATTGGTGTATTGGTGTATTGGTGTATTGGTGTATTGGTGTATTGGTGTATTGGTGTATTGGTGTATTGGTGTATTGGTGTATTGGTGTATTGGTGTATTGGTGTATTGGTGTATTGGTGTATTGGTGTATTGGTGTGCCCTCTGTAGTCCTTTGGTATAAATTAGGTTCGGAAGGGCAGCTAACATGCTGATTTGTGATTGAAGGTTTGTTTGACTAGAAACGGTGGATGGTGATTTGGGATCGATCTTCGATTACACAACTCAACTCAATTTGCATAATCATGAGGTATATTGAAAAAGTTCACTGCTTCCCGATCAGCATCTCCTGCTCAGATTCCCTGTTGATGATCCATAGTCATTGGATATGAATGATAGAGGCACTTCCACAACACAAGCCTGTGTTAAGTATATCTTGACCTTTGGAAACACACCTCAGGACCAGCTGGCTAAACAACTCCTGTCCCTGTTTACAGTCCAGTTGGTTTGGTTGCTGAGCTGGTTTTCTGCCTGATGACTCCTGACTGTCCTAATTCACAATTGACCTGGTCTCTTAACTTTTTTTATCTCGACGTGGCCACTCGCACATGTGAAGACGACGTATAACTTCACTCCAGAGAAGGAAGTGTTTGTAATGAACAATTTGTTCAATTAATTGTGTAATCTCCATCCGACACAGCCAAGAGAGGACAGGTCTGGCCTTTCTAGCGGAGTTCTTCCAGGCCAGTGTGCGGTTCCATTTCCATCCCTATGTTTCGGTTCTCAATAGGCACCCGGTGTCAAGCGCTGATGCAAAAAGGGTTATAAAGAAACCCCCCCCGTGATTGACTGAGACGTTTCGCTGCCGTGCGCCTAGCAACACGCGCTGACGGAGACCCCCCAGACAACGGTTCAAATCTCCAGCTCAAGGGGAGAGCAGAGCGAGAAAGAGAGGGATGGGGGGAACGAGTGCCAGCACGGAATCAGGGATCTTCAGTCGGCTCTCCCAGCGATGTCAGGGCAGTGCCAGCTGTACCGATCTTTGTTGCCATGGCGACCCGGTGGTGCCGTCAGAGTAGTGACGCCATTGGGAGTGCAACGGCGAGCGGGGAGCCGCTGAGCGGCAAATGACAGAATTTTGCTTCACTCAGGATGCTATACATATCACTCAGTCACACGCCAGAGCTGAGTTTAGACGTGGGAGCCCCCCCCCCCGCTACGACACACACACACACACTTTGGAGCTACTCCGACGATGGGCAGGTGTACGTAGGGACACGGCATGGTCCTGAACTCGCTCCAGACCCCAGGGGGGACCTATGGAGACCGACCATATGTCCATCACTTCACAGAGATTGCAGGTCTTCCTTTTAACCAGTTTCACAAAGCAGGGCAATGTCAAACACCAAAAAAGGGATGTTAATTGTAATGTATGTTATCATTTTGGGGGGATTGTTTTGGGGGGGGGTTTAAGAAAGTACATTTTTACATTTTGTATTACATTTTGTATTACATTTTGTATTACATTTTGTATTACATTTTGTATTGACAAATACTGCAACACTTATAAAGACACTGCATCTGTATAAACTGTCCCCTGGGCTATGGATTACATCCAGTCACATTGACAAACAATCGCCACATGCAACTGGTCGTTGGGCCCTAACGTAGGACTGATCCTTTCTGTCCTGTTGAGCGGAAACGTCAGCTCTGTAAGCATCCCCGCGGGTTTCGTCAAAACCAGGCCAATACATTACCTAAACCCAGTTCTGCTGTCCCTACCATGTAAACAGTGAAATGGAAACCCAGTACCTCAAGCTCCGTCTGTCCGTCGGTCTGACTTAGCCCAGTGTGCTGGCTAAAGTACATGCAGCGTGAGGTACTGGAGGGCTGGACCAAGTGAGCCCTTTGGGAGGCAATTGTTCAAGCTTAATTGGCAGTTCTGTAATGCTGCATTGTCCATTGGACCGGGCTCTGAGGTGCAGAAGGCACCCTATTGTAGCCAGGACCGGGTCAGTGTGAGAGGCACATGTGTGAAATCGATCTGGGGGAGGATTATTAGTAACCTTTCATGTGTGCGTGGCACGGGCCAGCCCAGCTTTGTTGTATTTGGCAGACGCAGGCCTTTCCGAGCCCTGGGATCAGCAGTTTGCCCCACCTCTCCCCCCCCGGTACAGGGAGACGGAGGGGGGGGATTTATGGAGACTCCCATTGTGTGCCAGGCAGAACATAGTGCAATGGGAAAGTGCTGGAGAGGGCTCGGTGATGAAGCTCCCATCATGCACCTGGTGTGCAAGCGGGTTGAGAGGTAACAAAGAAATTGAAATGATTTGACCTGCACATTGCTGCACAAAAAGCCAATCATTCACGTGATCCGCGCAACAATTCCAATCAGGTCGGTCGGAATGGCCGCGACTTAATAAAACGATACTCTCGCTGACAATTAAAATCTCAATGCCCAACAGTTGTGTGCGAGCCTAAACAAGTCTAATCTTACATCACAGTGAAAATGCCTCAGCAAATGAGTCAAAAAGGCAGAAACATGTCTCAATTGGTTCCTCTGAGTAAATAACACATTTAGAAAAAGTTTAATTTACAAGTCTTAGTTATAATACCTTAAAAAGCTAAACTGTATCATAAGAGCACCTTAAGGTGGCTTAGCATAAACGGAGTGCATTGAAGTTGTTTGGTTGTCTCAGTTGGTTATTTTTTTATAAAAATTATAAGCACCAATTCTATTTTCATATGTAATTCAAACGTTGTTTTAAAAAACATTGTGCTAGCAGTGTGTGCTAATGGACACACTCAAACTGTCTTGCTGCCTGGTAACAAACCATGTGCAACACAGAGTGACAGTCCGGAACTACAGGAACCTGACGTTTATTAGCTACTCTACTGCACATCTAAACGGGTCTTTGGTGTCAGCATTCTACTCAAAACTTTATTGGTGTTTTTAGCTTTCCAAATGCAACTAATTAGTTCAACTCAAACTTCTAAACCTAAATAATGGTTTAGCTAAGGCTATAAATATTTAATTCCCATTATTCATACTTCCATTTCCATTATTCATGTTCAGTTGAAATGCATTATTCAAAGGTAAGCGAACTGTTACTCCGGATGTTAAGGTATGACAAAGATTGTAAGCATTTGTCAACATCACGAAACGTGTTATACACTCCTGTAAACGGCTAGTTGAATAACATTGTTCTGTGTGTTACAGGTTACACCAGGTTTAATTCACCGCTAACAAAACCAATACTTCGGCTATGATGCCATCACTAAACTGCCATCCTCTCCGTCTTCTCCGCGCAGTATGCCAATGCGGACTGGTACACCAGTTTATGAATGGATGGGTGTGGCGACCGCGCGTGAGTGACTAGCGCTACTCTTTCGTCACCGCTCTCTGGTTGATAGGCACTGGCGTTTTGTCGCTGGTTGGACTGGACTGGAGCGCGACTGGGCTCCGCCGTATGTGACAGCGGCGCACGAGAGATAGGCAGACAGCGACACCACAGAGACTCGAGCGGTGGGGTGAACTTCGGCAGATTTTTTGGTGAGGCTATGGGTTAGACTCGCGACGCATTCACCACGCGCTGATGGGGTGGGATGGGACAAGGGTGCGGTGACACAAAGGACTTGAGATTTACTTTCTTGTCTCAAAATCGCCTCCCTTTCAGTGCACTATAGCCTATTTAAAGGCAGTGGACGCTGTATACACCACGTTTTCTTTTGTCTTATGCATGCGATCACATTTGGGTAGGCGATTTGGATGAACCGAGCTAAGACAGTCACTTGTTAGATAACAATCTAATAATAAATAATAATTTAAAAAAATATCCGCGTTGTCTTTGTGAAGGCAAAGGGGAAAGAGACAAAGAAAGTCTGTCGCATGTTTATCTTTCAATGCTCCTGGTTTAGGTGTGACAGAAACAACAAAAGGACGTGGAAAAACTCGCATCAGCACCAGTTAACACGCAGACCGAAACTGATGAACAACAGCCAGCCTCCAAAAGAATGTCTGCTGCTTTTGCAATATACAATAGGGTCCATGTAACGCGACTGCTCCAAAAGGCATCTGAAGACAGCTCTTCGCAGAGTGCACTCCTCTTGCAAATCTTGGTGTCCTTTTGTAGCCTACTGAAAGAGTTTTTGTGTTTGTGCCTTGCAGCTCGCGAAGCGGCCGAGCTCAATCCAAAAATAAAGTGCGAGAACAAGAGAGAAAAGTAGTGTGAGGTGAACAACGAAGAACATCAAAAATATTCCGGAGGTGAATGACCAGTGAAGGTAAGTCCCTGTTTGACTCCCGTGAGTAGGATACATATCTTAGGAAAGATGTGTTGTGGTATGTTCTTTTGATGAATAACATCATATGCTGAGGTGTTATGACGCGAATAAAAAACACACGGAAAACTAAATTGAACCGCACGTGCACTGGTTGGCATAACATTTTAACTCGGTAAAGAAATCAACATATTTTGCCTTTAAGTTTGACAACGTTTGACAATAAATATACTACAACTATATGTAATGATTTGTTTATTTGTTTACCGGATTGTCTACGTACTAATAATACGCATTCATATAATAACCGAATCTACTATTGTCGATCTCAGTCAGTTTTAGTTTTGTGTTTTTGTGTCTTGTCTCAGTACAGCAATATTTCTCTGTTGTTTTTATTATTGTTTGCCAGCCCTCACCCGTCCAGAATACAGACCTTTTACACACTTGTGCAACCAAACTAATAATGCTGACTGGCCAAATTGTTGTTTAAATCACCCACTCCAATAACCATGATTTAAAAATCGCTGTAAGATTGATGTGTACTTGGTGTCATAACCATAGTTGTATCCAGGTGCATTGTTCTACAGATAAGAATCATATCTGCTAGTGCATTCAGGTAGACAATGTGTTTTCATGTCACAGTTTGCTCTCTAGGAAAAGAAATGATGTGGCAATGTTCCTTTGGTTATACACGTATCAGGCTTATTTTTTTATCTACCGTTTAGACCAACAACATGATTGTTCTTCGAAAATGGATTATTTACCTTCACTTGGGTTTGTCTGGCTTATGACTGACTTGACAAAACGATTGTTTTTCCTGCCACTGGCAGTTCGACAGCCACGACGTGTCTCCGCCATTCGCCATTCAGGAGCAGTTACTTCCCATTCTTCTCCCTGCCCTACCCAGAATGCACAATGTCAAGTGTGTCTGTGACGATGACACCACACCCCAGATATTCATCAACTGGACCAACCACCCTCACAACCCCCCAAATCATTCCTTCTCTCCGTTTTTCTCATTCTTTTTCTTTGGCTCCCACTCGCTTTGGCTCTTGTTTGCACTTCATGAGATGCGTATGGTGGGATGGTCAAGTAACAGTGTTGACAACAGTTCCTCAGCTCTGTTTTTGTATCGGCTGTGGAATTTGAGCCATTCTTCCCTGGGCGAGGCCTGTGCTGCTCTATGGAATATGCTAGTCTCTCGAGGGGTGCTGGGAGTGTGTATTGGCAACTGGGGCTTTCCACTGGGGTTGAACACCAAACATTCCAAGCTGCTGGATGAAGGGTTAGCAGGCCAACGCAGCAGGGCTGGGAGTCATATAAGACGCTGTGTCTTTGTGTGTGTAGCAATATCTCTCTCTCGCATATGCACACACACACAATCACACACGTACACAAACACACACGATCGTACCTAAACATACACACACGACACACACACATACACACACACCCACCCTTGGACACCCACTAGTCTTCAACACTGCATACTCAACCAATGGGGCAGGAGGCCGTGTTGAGGGCTTTGTATTTGTGTGTGTGTGTGTGTGCATATTACTCTCTACCAAGGGACATACAGCTGCCGAAACCAAATGAGGCTTCCAAAATATCAGTGAAATACATTGCAAGGCAGGATGTATTTACAATAAGTTTCGTCAAGATTAACACGGGATTTTGCAATATATTTTAAACCATCTAAACCTGTGAAAAAAAAAAGGTCTGCCACAGATACCCCTTAATAACTGCTGCAGTGTAAATACACTCAATGCTCGTTTTCCATTTGTGTGGTCTTAATACTAAAGCTGCATTTGGAGTTTGCGTGGCTGGCTCAGGTTCCTGGCTCTTCAGACCTCTACCCACTGGGGGCATAAAACAAAACTAATACATATAGAAAGAATACTCAGTGCGTTCCCTGCCAGAGAGTTCACAGGAATGGGCGGACACTAGACATGATACCCAGAATCCCTAAACCAGGATTCCTGGATAACCAGGGACTTTACATTAAAAGTACCCGTGAAATTTGCAACTCTAGATAAGCCAAACAAAAAGTAGTTCTTCTCTGTAAACCACATGATGTTTGTCTCTCTGCTGAAGTAATACTGTTT
Source organism: Novumbra hubbsi (assembly GCA_016801125.1). NCBI lineage: Eukaryota > Metazoa > Chordata > Actinopteri > Esociformes > Umbridae > Novumbra > Novumbra hubbsi. The sequence goes on from JACXGK010013075.1 coordinate 12,827, forward strand.
CAGAGAGAGGGAGCCAGAGAGAGAGCGAGAGAGGGAGCTTTGGAGGGGGCGTAGGGGGGGTGGGGGGGAGAAAAAGGCGATTGTGAGCGAAATGGCAGTCACACCGTTTTTTTCTCTTTTTCTTTCCGTCCTTTCTCTGTTTTGGCTTTGCCACTGTGGTTGTTTTTTAAACATGGGGTTCGTGTGCAAAGAATGTGTCCGCGCGTGTGTACGTGCACTTGTACGTGCGTTTGTTTGGGGGTGGAGAGGAGGGCATGCCAGGAAAGGAACAGGAGGAGCAGATATCCTGAGGAAGAGGGACTTGTGGGGGTTTGGACTTGGATTGCAACAGACCGGCGGAACACAGACTGGGGAACACAGACAGGGGAACACAGACAGGGGAACACGGACAGGGGAACACAGACAGGGGAACACAGACTGGGGAACACAGACAGGGGAACACAGACAGGGGAACACAGACTGGGGAACACAGACAGGGGAACACAGACAGGGGAACACAGACAGGGGACACAGACAGGGGAACACAGACTGGGGAACACAGACAGGGGAACACAGACAGGGGAACACAGACAGGGGAACACAGACAGGGGAACACAGACAGGGGACACAGACTGGGGAA
>JACXGK010013076.1:0-13427 GCA_016801125.1 Novumbra hubbsi
GTACTGCAACACGTAACAATGACAATAACGCACAAGGAGACAAGACACACAAGGGTTTAAATACCCAGCTAATGAGTTACAGCTGCAGGGAATCAGGGAAGGGTGCCTACACAGGACATGGGAAACAGGACAAACACACACGATGGCGCTAGAAGGCCGGCGACGTCGAACGCCGGGGAGGCACGCGCCCGGAGGTAGACCCACCACCAGGAGGCGACGTGACAGTCTTTGTTCAGAATATAATGACCCAAAACATGAAATGTTCTCATTGAAAGAGAAGCTGTACACGATAGAGAGAACTTCATCTCATGCAACACAGGAACAGAACCCTGCTTGTCACGTTCATCCATACCCTTTTCCCCCAGCAAAAAATCTTATGTAATGATTTCTCAATAACCTATTATTGGTGCTTAAAACTTCTAGAACACTGCTTTGAATGTCTTTAATCAACAGCAGCTGCAAAATCCCAGGGAGGCACACAGAACATCCCCATTAAATAGAATCACTTGATCTTCACCATTGACATCAACAGTGGTGATGAGAGTCCAGTACAAGTCCCTGGTTATGTAGATGTCTAGTAACTTCCACCACACACCGTCTCTACTGTTTCTCTCTGGAGATGGCTTGTTCCCTTGTCTGTTTCCCACAACAATGATCCCATCTGACACGTGTGTGGATCTTAACCCTTCTATGGCATGAAACATTGTTTTGGTTGAGATCCACTGACCTTTTCACCATTGACCTTTTCACCATTGACTTTTTCACCATGGACCTTTTCACAATCAACCAAGAATCAAAATCCCCTCAAACTGTCCTCACTTACAGATTATAATTTGTTCCCTCCACTTCCCCTTTTAGCCCCCTGACTGTCTAAAATAAATCAATAACAAATACTGTTGCTAGGCCATATAAACTTTCCAATCCAACACAACCACACAGGTTCACACCAGGATAATGAAATTCAACACTTGATTTACTCAATAGACCCTCCCAAGTCCAAGATCAGAGCGTAATATAAACTGGGCGTCGGATCAGCCGCTCTGGATTTTAAAGCAAGGTGTTTGTGACAGCAGGGTGTTCTGAAGTGGACGAACACAGCTTCCCGTTGGAAATACACGGTTCAACGTTCATGGTGGAACTATAATTGGCCACTCACTGTACCTTCCTCAGGTCCAGTGCTTCTGCGACGGACACAACGGGAACGGCGAACGGCGAGTGCCTACATCATGACAGGACGGACCGATCCAACCACGCCAAGAGGACTCCTCCCCTGGGTCTGGATGCTTCTCCTTCAGAGTGAGGGTCACGACACGGGCCTGCTTAACGCCAGGCGCTCTAGGAATATTAGATATATTCACCTGGCACCGTGTCCGGGTTCTGTTTCAGCCCCTGGTTGTGGACATTTCTGTTTCCTATTCCAGTAATGAATATTTGACTTTCACTCCCAACCTTCTCGTCTGGCACAGCGACCGACGGCTGTGAGCCGATGCCAGAGCAGGCTTTGGCTCGGGTGGCTGACTTGAAACAGATCAGGACAGTGGTCATGTCAATGCTACTGCTTTGGATGACCACAAACGTTTGGTCTGGGGAGTTCAGTTTGATGGAATGCTTTCTGCATTTTCGTACTGAATAATATGACTTAGCTATCCTAATTTATGAAACAGGTTATAGTGTGCTAAATATTTTTGTCCATCTTAACCAGACATGACAATGACTTAATAGCCAAAGAGTTAAATAAAATGTTGACAAACTATATAATGTGGCGACCTGTAAAAATATAGATGAAACATTCACAGACATTAACATGACTGAATGTTTTTAGCACCTTTTGGATTTTGAGATAACCATTGCTGTGTTTAGTCTTCCTTGAAATGCAAATTCCTTTTTGTATCGGATATTGGTAAAAGTCTTAGTAGTCTTATGAAATCATCTGTTTAATACCCAGATGTATCCACATGTAAATGTAAATAGATATCATTGTAATAAGATTTGAATAATCCGTTTGTTCATCATTCAATGTGTCACATGGGGTAAAATATTTGTCAACCAATAAGAGTGTGAATTGCAAATCCAGCATCTCAAATATTGATACATTGGTTCACAGTTTTTCATTAATAAAAGACCAAAAAAGTTAATAATTTCAACATAAAAAAGCAGTTTTTGTATTTGAATATTTGAGTTCCTTTATAGATTTATTTGTGTTTAAAGATCACAAAAAATAACAAAACAAAACTACTACCATTATACTGCCAAATCTGAAGTACTTGTGCATATAATTAATAACTAAAAGGTACGTAACATCTGTCAAATATGCACATAATATTTGCATGAAATAGAAATGTGATTTAATTGAGTCAATTGTTTAAAATATTTTATATACTCCCAACAACTTGTCAAGTGGCCATGTTGTTAGAGGATTGTGAATAATTTAACAAGTTGGATTTCTAGTTGCGTCTATGATAACTGGAAAAAGGCAGTTATCTAAGCATAGACGTAGCAGGAAGAAAAGCAGTCCCCGCTTAGCTTCAGAATGTGTGGACTCCATCATTGACAAATTATGTGATTGACCATCCAATCATATACTTATCGTGATTGAAAATCATGTACTGGGAAATCATATACTGGCCAAAATCCATTTGTAACTAATTGTGCTGAATTCTCTCAGGTATGTTTCTAGGTTCGGTCGCAAAGTTAAATTGCACTAGCCCAAGTCCTGAGGGCCTGATTGGTGCACTAGAGAAGGAACTGTTCCCGAAGAAACTCCTCCGTCCTGTGCAAAGTTTCTCAACTCCAATCAATGTCACCATCTATATAACTGTAGTGGCCATTCTGGATGTGGTGAGTGACATGACAAGGTCCCAATGAGATAAAAACTTTTTCTGAGCAAGAATGTTTCCTAGCAGTTGGGGGCTATAAGCTACCGCTCATGTCACTTGTGCTTAGAACCGGCCCTGGATATACCAGGTGCCTAGATGGCCCAGAGTCCACGAGCTGGAAACCAATTCAACAGAGAACATGAAAGGTTTACCCCTGGACAACATATTAGTGTCTTTTGATAAATAACTATATCTGAGTGAAACAGAGACTAGAATAGGACTTTGAACTAAGAACAATTCATAAAGGCTTTATAGATGATGAGCACTACATGCTTCAAAATCCATTGATGACTGAATTTATTAAACATTGTCCATATTTTGGTGGCAAAGCATACAGATTAGGCAAAGCATACATCCATAGAACTGTTACAATTGTTAAAATGGTTTATAAGTACTGTCATAAATGGTGAACAAAAGTTCTTAATGATACTCCATTTGTTTGTTAATAACAAAAGCATCTAGGCATTAAAATGGTAAATACAGACTTCATTAAATCTGGAGTGTAATGTTTAATTTATTGTCACACTGTTTTTTAATGCAATGTTGTGAAAAACACTTAGTTGTACAATTCAGTCTTTCATTCCGTTGTGCTTCTCTATTCCAGAGCGAGCAGGAACAAACATTCACTACTTTTTTATGGCAAGTCATTGTGAGTACTTCGGATTTCATTCTTTTAACTTCTTATAATGTTGACAAAAAAGGTATACAACTCAGGCAAAAACTGTCAATAAAAAGAATGCAGCAAACCAAGTAAAAAATGTGGTGACAAAATAATGCTGCTTCATATCCTACTTGTATATACTGTGGCTTTCGAAAGTGTTCACCCCCTAGACTTTTCCTCATTTTACTTTGGTAAAAGTAATTTTGACATCAAGGTTTTTTTCCATCTAGGGCAGACCATTATCATCAGTCTATATTACAGTGGTTCTGTCATTGCTTGTGTCTCTGTAGCAGTGGGATATTGAGGATCTGAGCTGGGATGAGGAACAGTGTGGAACCAGGAGAGTCTCGGTCCCGAGGGAGGGACTGTGGATACCAGACATCAAAATAATGGAGTTGTAAGTCACATATATAAGTGCCAGTTCCTGTTGCATGGTGGTTACAAAGGGAAAAGCCACAAATGTTTAGCAACCTAAGAGGGAAGGACTTCTGTTGCATTTTTCACACTGTCAACTGTCCAATTATGTGTCTTTCTGTAAGATAATTTGTGTCATTTGAGTCTGTGTCCCCATCCATGGGCACATCATCGGAGATTAATATTAGGTCGCCAAGCAGGTAGGGTCTGTGCCAGCCCAATTCTATTTCCCCCCAAAAAATCTTTAAGGGGTTCCCCCACAGAAAACTTTTCATTTCGTGTGATTTGGCTTGCAAAGATTTGTCATTTTCAAAAAAGTGGGTAGCCTGAAAAAAGCCTGAAAACCATTGACCTAAATAACTATAATAAAATAAACAGAACTTTATCATTTTATAGGCTGTCAGTAAAATAAACATTGTTTTACATTTAAGCATTCGGTAACTGTGTGCCTTGACACCTTCTGTGTCCACAGTTGCAGTACAAATGAGAACATTTCACCAGTCTATCCCTTCACCTACCTGGATAACAACGGTCATGTGTTTGACAACCAACCTCTCCATGTCGTCAGTTCTTGCACACTGGGCATCTACTCCTTCCCCTTTGACATTCAGAACTGCACTTTGACCTTTGGCTCCTTCCTGCACTTTGGTAGGTAAAAACCCTGAAGTGAGAGTGCAAGTTATTAGCAATCCATGCTAACTTGATCAGATAGTGAATATCTCCCCTTGGGTTAGATCCAAACTTGGCCGTTAAAAATACTTGATGTGTCAGCGGTGCTCTGGTACTAATATTTGATCCATGCCGAGTGTTAGATCTCAAACATTGTTACATGTAGAATGTTTACATCGTTGTCGTGGCGAACTCTTGCCGTCCCAGCTAACGACGTTCAGATGGTCATCGGAAGGTCGGGGAAGGAGATTCTGAGACAGTCAATCGCAGTACTTGAGACTAACAGGGAATGGGAGCTGTTTGACATCATCCCCACCCACAACAGGCTGGAGTTGATGGAGGGAACATACGACCAGATCATCTACTATGTGAGTGCAGACGTCAAGTCTATACAGGTCGATGCATGCTAGACATCTGTGCCAAAGTCACTAACCGAAATGTCAGTTGCTCTAAAACATGCTGGGTAAAAGTGATTTCACCCTGTACCATATACAATATATATGTATACATTTTAAGACGGTGGGCACTTGTATATACACACAGTTGATCAATGAGCCACTAGGATTCATTTCAGTAAGTGTTTACTGTCATGACTCTCCCCCACCTCCAGGTTGTGCTGAAGAGACGTCCAATGCGTTATGTGGTCAACCTGGTTCTCCCCAGCTGTTTCCTCATAATCATTGACCTCTTCAGCTTCTTGTTGCCTCCCACGGAAGTCGACCGTGCAACCTTCAAGATTACCCTGATTTTGGGGTACACGGTCTTCCTGATCATGGCCAATGACCTGCTGCCTGTGACGGGAGAGACCACGCCCATTATCAGTAAGCCAGGGGAAACCTGCCTTTAAATGGTCTTTGGATCCTCGTATTTCCGGAAATAGACGGGCTAGTCAAGTAATATGAACAATTGAAGTCAACAATCTCTTAAACTAATATCATTTGAGCTAGCTGACATTTCTGAGAATAACCGAACACTGATGATATGGCCACATTATTCACTTTTTATTGTCTCTCTTCATCTATGAAGACCCCCTAGACTGTTCCTCAATCTGTGTGTAGACAACCCCAAATATTCCACTCTACCTGAGCATGGTCCAACTTTCTTCGAAGTCAGTGGCCATACTTGTTTCCTTTTCTGTCTGTCTCCCTAAATGAAGTGGCCTCTCTCTTCCTCTCTAGGTGTGTTCTTCTCTCTAAGTCTGGCTCTGATGGTGGCCAGTCTGCTGGAGACGGTTTTCATCACCAACATCCAGACTAGTTCCAGTCACTACCCGGCTGTTCCCCGCTGGCTCAGGATCCTCGTCCTGGACTACTTGGCTCACCTCCTATTTCTGTATCAGCCTCCCAGACGCCAGAGCGCCAAAAGCCTTGAGATCCAACTACGGCCAGACATTGCCAATCACACAAAAGGTGAAGGGACACGTCATTCCTGTTGCTCAATGCAATGTTCCCATTCTAGCAATTAGCGACATAAGCGTTTGCTTAGGACCCTTATGACCGCTAGTGGGCCCTAAATCATTTTGCTTGGGGCCCCCCAAAGACAGCAGCCTGCACTGCATACAGTAGATATGTATACATAGAGAAACTACTGTGACGTTTTTTGTGATGTCTATTTACCCATGTTTTGTCTGTAAACCAACAGAAGCTCCTCTTCCACTAATGGTGGAGCCAGTCCTGGAGGAGCTCAGACAGCTGTCTACAGACCTAGAAGCCATTCGTACCCAGATAGACAAGCACTTCCTGGGGAATGAAAACACAAGCGAGTGGATACATATTGGGAAGGTGTTGGACAGACTGTTGTTCTTACTTCACATTGTCTTCATCTCTGTCAGCTTCATCACCATCATCTGTGTCTGGTGCTTCTGGTATCGACTCTTCCCCAGCAAATCTTAATCGAACATAACACTAGATGAGTAGAGAAAAGTTGAAAAAGATTGAATACACTTTATATTATCTTGTCTAACATTTTGGTAGTAGCTCATTAATCAATGTCTCATTAATAAACCAGTTGGCTCAACAGATATGGTTTGACATTTTTTTAATCAATATTCATATTTTCTGTCCCTCAATAAATATGAACTTCGCTTTTTAATTATGATGGACTTTTAGCCATAATGTAAAAGTACGTGAAGAAGAGCAGTTGTAATTTAGTACCTGAGAATAGGGCAAGCAGCATAGCATTACAAGGACCAGGGGGCATTAAAAACATTTAACAGAGGAACGTAGTTAAAGAATTGCATTCTCAGCTTCATATTGACAAATCCTCCGTCACAACTCCTACAATTTCTGGCTGATGTGTTCAGTACATTTCTGTGTGAGGAGACATGTGGTCAACCCAGTTCTGTGTGAGGACACATGTGGTCAACCCATTTCTGTGTGAGGGGACATGTGGTCAACCCAGTTCTGTGTGAGGGGACATGTGGTCAACCCAGTTCTGTGTGAGGAGACATGTGGTCAACCCAGTTCTGTGTGAGGACACATGTGGTCAACCCAGTTCTGTGTGAGGAGACATGTGGTCAACCCAGTTCTGTGTAAGGGGACATTTGGTCAACCCAGTTCTGTGTGAGGAGACATGTGTTCAACCCAGTTCTGTGAGGAGACATGTGGTCAACCCAGTTCTGTGAGGAGACATGTGGTCAACCCAGTTCTGTGAGGAGACATGTGGTCAACCCAGTTCTGTGTGAGGAGACATTTGGTCAACCCAGTTCTGTGTGAGGAGACATGTGGTCAACCCAGTTCTGTGAGGAGACATGTGGTCAACCCAGTTCTGTGTGAAGAGACATTTGGTCAACCCAGTTCTGTGTGAGGAGACATGTGGCCAACCCAGTTCTGTGTGAGGGGACCAAATGTGTCTGAAAAATTATTTGGGCTCTTTTTTTCGAGAAATTGACGGATGTCTGTTTTCCTGTCATTCTATCTTGTTTTAATCAATAAACACCTTGTACCCACGAAGCCAAACTGGTCTTTTTTAATAATTGACCTCTGTTTAACCCTTCAATTGGCATCAAAAGTTGTATGCTCTCAAACAAGCAGGTACGTTCATTTGTAATTTTGAGAGTCCAAACAGAGTGTCTGTATCTGTTCTACAGATGATGTGTTGTCATTAACTAACCCTCACATTTATCCTGACCCAATTGGAAATGCTTTGTGCGGTCCCTGTATTTTATTGAGAATTGTACAAAAACAGCATATCATACTGCTGAAACTGAGACGTCATTGTTTTTGGAAAAAAACATGCCCATTTTGACTTTGATTCCAGAAAGTGTTTAAGAAAGGTTGTGACGGGGCGTGTTTACCACTGTGTTGCATCTGCTCTTCTTTTAATAATATCCTGTAACCTTTTGGGTACCAAGAAGACCAATGTTTGTGGTTCTCAAAGTGAAATGTTTTGTACAGGATTTTAGTTGCTCAACAGTCCAAGAGTTTCTTGTGTCATATTTGTATAATAATGTACCAAGTGTTGTCAATTAGTGACAGGTCTGGACTGCAGGCAGGCCAGTTTAGAATCTAGACTATTTTACCATGGAGCCATGCTGTTGTGAGACCTGCAGGAGGTGGTTTGGCATTGTCTTGATGAAATAAGCAAGGCCTTCAGCATCTGCATATGTTGCTCCAAACCATGTATATATTGTTCAGCATTAATGGTTCCTTCACAGGTGTGGAAGTCACCCATGCCATGTGCACTAATGCACCCCCATACCATCACCGAGTTTGGCTTTGGAACTGTGAGCTGATAGGAAGCCGGATGATCCCTCTCCTCTAGACTGGAGGACGCAGCATCTATGATTCCTGGAGTTTTCCACTTTGTCTCAGTCCATCTTAAATTAGCTTGGGCCCAGAGAATGCAGCTGTGGTTCTGGATCTTGTTTTTGACTGGTTTATAACTGGTTTGTAATGGTATAGTTAAACTGTACCTTGCATTTGTAACTTTTATGTAATGTAGATTTTACATTGAGAAATGTTATTCTTAAAATTTGACAGACTTGCATGGAGTGGTGAAGCCTTCCCCATCTTCACTTCAGAAAGACTCATCCTCTCTGGGCGGCCCTTTTTTACCCAATCATATTACTGACTTGTTTCCAATTAACCCAATTAGTTGTGAGACGTTCCACCAGGTTTGGGTTTTTTTGCATTACACAACATTTCCAGTTCATCTCCTCTGGGCACAGATGTCTTGAACATACAAAACAACATGGTTGGGTGGTAACAGTAGGTGTAAAAAAACAACTCTGTGGCATGACCCAATTACATAAGTTATAGGGGGGGGGTTAGAGACGATGTCTGTGAGTGTGTGTATGTCTTTGTGTGTCAATTTTACACCAGAGTGCCAACCCAAGACAAACTGTATTAGCTGTTGTGGCCAACACTGTACTTATTTTCCACTGGGCTTGTTAGCAACTAGGGAGTTTGACCCAGCTCAGCTCAGGGCAACTTGCTACCGGTCAGCTCACCTCTGAGCCATGAAGAGCTATTGGAGCTGTGGTTTCACACTACCTGCATTAGAATTCCTCCCTCCGGCTGTGTGGGCTGTCTGTCTGTAGGATATTTGTTTAGATCATTTTGTCTAAGAGCCCACATGATGGAAAAGTCACTGAGAATCATTCTTGCATCAGGCTTCGTTCTATTGGCAGGTAATATGCTTCATCTACATGCATGACCTTAGTCATCCACAGGCTTGCATATATTTTATTGTGTTGTGAATTATTGTGTATTCTAACCATTTTGTTTATTCTCAATGATGTTACATAATAAAATCCTTTCAACGTTAGTACTCATAACAAAACATTTTGTCAACGTGAAACTCTTTCTGCCACACCACGTCTGACGGCCAGCTGGATGGTTTTAGTCGGAAGAAATGCAGTGATGTAAACTTAGTCATGCTCAAAATCTGAGAGAAATACACTTTGTGTGGCTTTTCTTTTAGCTCATGTAATATGGGACCAACACTTGTTTAAATAGTAATAGCATGTTTCTGAACACTTATAAATGAATCGTTAGGATGTCACTGTTAGTGGGTGTGATGTAAGGCCCTAAGTATCCATATAACCTGTGATTATTCATAACTCATTTATAAACCATAGTCATCGTAAAATCAACATGAATGTAGAAGTGTTTGCAAATCTCTTATATACTTTTGTCCATGAAAAGTGGAATTAATCCAACATGCTGGCTGGGTTGTACGCTATTCATTATTATGGGACTAAATTCTACACTCTTTATTTGTTTAAAACATGGTTAAAATATAATCTTCGAATGGGAGACTATAGAGTGGATTTTCGGGGGATAATGAAGACAATTTGTTAAATTTTTAACATACATTTTGACAGTTAAATTGACCCTAAAAAAAAAGTTTATTTTTTTTAACCCATCAGTATTTCTGCACTTTTTATTTCTTTAACTTGCAAAGTTTCTTTAAATTTCAAAGCCATCTCACAAGATATCAACCTAATGTAGGAGATAATTTTGACTTTTACATCATATTTTACACCACAATGTTCAGCACAAACCTGTTCATGTCAGCATGAATCCCACAGAAAAGGTATTTATTTTGATCTCACTAGTTGCTCAGCCTGTTCTTGTGTCCTCTTCCTCTCCTCGGGGCCTCTAAGCGCATTCGTGTCGATGTCACTTGGTCTGTAACGGGGGCAGCAGTGGTCCTACCTACGGGTCAATTCAGAAGGTGTTTGAACAAATCGCCTTCCGTCCCGTGGTGAACCTGAGCCAACCCACCTTAGCAAACATCTCCTTCACCCTGTACGCTGTCCTGGGGGTGGTAAGTATTACACTTGAGATGCTTTTTTCTCATAATTCGGAAAAATAAATTATTTCCGAATAAATATTTTCTATGCGCTTTTGTTTCAGAACGAGAAGACCCAGATCCTCACCACCTTCCTCTGGATGAGGCTGGTGAGGGTTGGAAGAACGACAGACACATGCACACACACGCACACACACACACGTACACACACGTTGGGTGTTGAGAGCTTTTTTAACACTTGTTCGTTTCCTGCTCTCTGTTTAGTACTGGCACCATGAGTTCCTGGTTTGGGACCCTGAGGATTGTGGGGGTGTGACCAGGATTTCACTTCCTGTCCAAAACCTCTGGACACCTGACATCATCGTATACGAGTTGTGAGTCTGAAGTGTGTTTTTATCTCCCCCCTTACATCCATCTGTTTCCTCACCAACACCTCCATCCTCTCCTCATTCCACCTTCACCCTCCCCCCCCCCATCTCTCTCTCTCCTCCCCCATTTCCCTCTCTCTCCTCCCCCTTTGCCTTCTCTCCTTCTCCCGCCGCCACCTTGCCCATCATCCACTTTTGCTCCCTCATCCCTCCGGCAGTGTGGATGACGACGTGTCCCAGCGTTGTCCGTACGTCTACGTCAACCACACGGGACGCATTCGCTACGACAGGATGCTACGTCTGGTCAGCGCCTGCAACCTGGAGATCTTCAGCTTCCCCTTCGATGTGCAGAACTGCTCGCTGACCTTTGGCTCCTACATGCACACAGGTGACTAACTTCCCTGTGATAGGCTCTTACATCCGTACCGGTAACTAACTACCATGTGATAGGATCTCACATCCATACCAGAAACGAACTTCCCGGTGATAGGCTCCTACATAAACTTTAATAGGTTCACACTTAGTTTATGATACACTTAATCACACACAGTAATATACCCTGTTCATTTAAATACCTTTGAGATATGATCTGTACAGCATGGGAAAACTTTCAAACTTCGAGTTGGCACATAAGAACTCTTTACTTGCAAACACTGAATTGGTAACTTAGAATATGTCCATTTGACATTTCAGTAATTTAGCATACTCAGCTATCCCAAGCAACTTAGAATTGTGTCTTCAACATACCTTAAATCAACACGAACCTCTTAGCATAAGCACCTCCCTGGTTTGCTGCTGACACAGAGCTGAATTCTCCTCCCGCTCTTTGATACCTAGTTAGGGACGTGCGTTTGAGCCCCGCGCTGTCCTTTGAGGAGATGTCGGTAAACTCCAAACAGTACCTGGAGGCCAGTGGAGAGTGGGAGCTGGTGAACATCTACGGACAGGCGTCCGTCCTCAAATTTGGCATCGACGAATGGGACATCATCACTTTCTGGGTGAGCGAGAGACGAGGGACGTCGAGTTACAAACACTAATATACAAGAACTACACGATGTTTTTTCCATGAGCACCAACAGAGATTGTTCAGTCCGGCTTCGTAGTACAGCTGCTGCACTTACTTCATCTCCCCACTAGGTGGTGATAAAGCGCCGGCCAATGCTGTACGTAGTCAACCTGCTCATCCCCAGCTCCTTCCTCATGCTGATCGACATCCTGTCTTTCTACCTGCCGCCGCACAGCGTGGACCGCGCCTCCTTCAAGATGACTCTGATTTTGGGATACACCGTCTTCCTGCTCATCATGAACGACCTTCTGCCCAGCACGGCCAACGGCACACCGCTCATAGGTCGGGGGCGTGTTCGGTGGTTTAAGAAAGGCTTTGTGTGGTCGCGTTTCTTATTGGATGTGTCACTACGTTTTCATATATGTATTTCCATAACGGTCACAGCCCAAAACTGCTTCAAAGTTAACAGACCGCGGTTGCTTTATGCCGCTCTGTGTTAAGTGTCTGCAACATTACTTCAATGTGAAATGTAAAATGTCTTGAGCAGGAGCGCTCTAAACACACTAGTATCACCAAGACAACATCTGGGTAAGATAAAGAGTAGCCTGACTAAATTAAGAAAATATTGCGTTCCCACTTTCTTGTGTTAATTGAAAGTGGTCTTCTGGGAGGGAATTGTATTTTTATAAACCGTGACCCTACTGCCCTCTGCTCTCAGGAATCTACTTCTCGGTGTGCCTGGCTCTAATGGTCATCAGCCTGTTGGAGACGGTCATCATCACCAACGTTCTCCACCAGAACTCCATGAAGTACCGCGTGGTGCCCGGCTGGGTGCGCGTGGTCATTCTCAAATACATCGCCCGTATGATCTGCTACAAGCGGCCCGACGAGCTGGCTCAACCCTCAGCGTCCATGGCATCCGGCCAGGAGCACAAGGCGGCCAGACCGGACCCCGTGTGTCCTTCCTGGGTGGGCGCTCCGGGCAGCCCCGTGCACGCGCCGGCATCGCACGCTACTAGCAACAATGGTAAGTCGTCGTTCAGCGATATGTAGGACTAGCCGATAGATATTTGTTATATATTAACAGTCTATATTAAAGGTAGTTTGAATTAACATTCATTGCATTGAAGATGTGTTAAGATGCAAAGGGAAATGTTCACATAATAAGCAGCCTTATTTCTGGACCTTTGGACTAGTCCCGTTTCACGGGTATTAGCCACTGCCCGGTTACGTGAACCTTAGTTCTGTTCAGACTAAAATTTGAAACGTCTTTTAATTTAGATGTATTTTCATTGTCAAATTAGGTGGCTGAGTGAAGTAGTAACTGTTTATTTCCTACATGTGAATGGACAGTCTCCTGGGCCAATCCCTGGCACATTAAATCATATCAGCCTATTGTCAGAACTCATGCATGAGCATCTGGGTATTGATCGAGCCGTCTGGTCTACCCGATCCTCAAGCAAAGTTAGAGACCTGCATACCACACCACCGCCAAGTCTACCTGATCCACAGATCCAGCTCTTTATAATACCACACCACCGCCAAGTCTACCTGATCCACAGATCCAGCTCTTTATAATACCACACCACCGCCAAGTCTACCTGATCCACAGATCCAGCTCTTTATAATACCACACCACCGCCAAGTCTACCTGATCCACAGATCCAGCTCTTTAT
>JACXGK010013077.1:0-13299 GCA_016801125.1 Novumbra hubbsi
GGGGGGGGGGGGTGTATTTATGTTTGTAAGGAATGATTGCTTCGTTCACCAGCTGGAATGACAGTACTTGCCAGAGAGAGAGAGAGAGAGACAGCTTTTAGGATCCGGTCCAGCGCTGGTGTGTCTGGAATGATCGCTCAGTTCACTAGCAGGAATGGGAATTCTTGCCAGCGATGAAAGGATAGAGAGAGAAGGAGGATGGAGAAAAAGAAGGTCTCTGACCACCCAAGAGGCTGTCATTGCTGTGTGGTCAAACAGGCTGGTGAAACGCAAAGCTGGCAGCGTTTCGCCTTTTCGGGTCACCCCTGCTCCCGCACGGGCCGTACCAGGCTTTGCCGGTGTGTTTGTGGCCTGGGGGCTCATTAGTGTGTAGTTTGGCCCTGCAGTCACCCTTCTAAAGGTCACACTCCTTCCCCTTGCATTTCAGTGTCGTCACCAAGGGTGTGTCCCAAAGACCTCCCTTTTTCCTGTGTGCGGCGCAGTTCTCCCTTAGGGCACTGGTCAAAAGTAGTGCACTGCAAAGGGAATGTGGTGGCATTTGGCACGCTGCCCAAGGAGCATTTCCCTGCTCCCCACTCTAATTAATAACTAGATTAATATGAACACATTATGGAAATAAACCAGGCTGTCTTTCTCCCCCTTTTGCCCTCTTTCCTTCTCTCCACCTCCTCCTCTCTCCACCTCCTCCCTCTAGACTTCCAGTCTTGTCTGATCTGCGTGGCCCGCCGGGTGCCCATGAAGGAGAGGGTGGCACTGCCCACGCACGAGAGCTTCACCACCCGCCAGGACCTGCAAGGTAACCAATCACGCCAGTGGAACTGCACCACATGACCCAGCGCGAGCCAGTCACGGGCCAGGCTGGCACAATGATGTCATCGTGGTGTCATTCGCTGAAAGGAGGGAGGGGTGACCTCCAGACGGGCACAGAACAGCCACTTAACGGTCACCTGATAGGACGTGGTTTATGGCTCTGTATACAAGGCGGTGACGGCTAGGAGTCCCTGCTGGATGTGTGTGTGTGTGTGTGTGTGTGGACGGGATGCATGGTCTAGAAGAACAGCGCTTCGCCGTGGTACGTTGGACCGGTACCACAAACTCTAAGGTTGTTTGATTACTAGAAGCTCTCAGAATGAGGCCCACACACCACACACACACACCACACACCACACACCACACACACAGTCTGTGATGGAGTGCTGTCCTTGTAGTCTAGTATGCTATTGGTCGGTCGGTTGGCGACAAGCCTCTTTAGTCTGAGCTGTCATTCACCCGTTCAGTTTACCTGACAGGCCTTTTATACGCTCACTCACTCCATCTACGTCACCCTGACATGGAGTACGGGCTAGGGTTCGGGCTAGGGTAGGCCAGCGTTGGTTCGTGCTAGGGCTCAGGCCAGGGCTAGGGTTCGGGCTAGGGCTCAGGCCAGGGCTGGGGTTAGGGCAAGGGTTAGGGTTAGGGCAGGCCAATGATGGTCAACAGCCGAGGAGGTGTTTTTGAGAGTGTGTGTTCCTGATTCACTGTTTAGATAAGGATAGTAAAACTGTGTGTGTTCAGGTAAGATCACCTCCCTGGACACCAGTCTGCTGAGAGCCTCCATGAAGCCAGGCTGGGAGGACCTGGTCAGAAGGTCCATCCAGAGGTTCCACCTACAGAACGACGGGGAGATGTCCTTCGCTAAAAGACACCAGCAGGAAGGTGAGTCAACACACACACACACACACACACACGGTTGAGCATTTTGTTGAGTTGTGCGTTTCTTTCTTGTGTAGATGCCTCTGATACATAAGTTTTCGTGTTACTGCAGTTACCCTTTAAATGGTGTGTGTGTGTGTGTGTGTCCAGTGTTGCGTCATGGACAGGCGTTCAGCCCCATCTACAGGTTTACTCTGTCGGATGGGACCCTAGTTTCAGCACACACCAAGAGCAAGCTGGTCCGCTCCCCCGCTACCAATGAACCCCAGCTTTACATGTCTTTACATGTTCTGCAACGGTACGTATAGAACCCCTGATATTGGCTTTTCAGCGGTACAGAACCCCAGATGTCTGAACATCTTTACAGCGGTACAGAACCTCAGATGTCTTAACATCTTTACAGCGGTACAGAACCCCAGATGTCTTAACATCTTTACAGCGGTACAGAACCCCAGATGTTTTAACATCTTTACAGCAAAACAGAACCCCAGATGTTTTAACATCTTTACAGCGGTACAGAACCCCAGATGTTTTAACATCTTTACAGCAAAACAGAACCCCAGATGTCTTAACATCTTTACAGCGATACAGGCTTATATTGAGTTTGACTTATAACATGCTTATAACATGCTTATAACATGCGTAACGGGGTAACATGCGTAAAGGGGTAACATGCGTAACGGGGTAACATACGTAATGGGGTTACATGGGTGACATGCTTATCTTCTGCTGTGTTTCCCAGGGAGCCGTCTGTCTGTGGAATGGGAGCGGGTCGGGAAATGGCGCAGGGACCCAAACCCCTGGCCTCCATCCCCTCCATGACCCCGCCCACGCAGGGGCTCCCCTCGGGGCCGGGTCCCCAGGGTCAGGACACCTCGGTCAGCTCCAACGGGGCCCCGGGGGCCGGGGGAATGGGGCAAGTGCAGGGCTACCGCTACGGCTGCCCTCCCCAGGCCCCGGGCCACCCCGGGGGGGCACCGGCCCACCATCTCAGCCTGCAGCCGGGGACCAACTGGAGGATGAGCAGCCCGTCTCGAGGCAGCCCCGCCCCGGCCGGAGTCCCCCACCCAGGGCAGCAGGGGTCCATGCTCTCCCCTAGGCACCGGGCGTCCCCAGGGCTGCACTCGCCCTCCCCCGTGGGGACGGGTGCCGGGGGCGCGGCGACTAACGGCTACACCAGCAGCTCCCTGTCTGCGCTGCAGGCCCTGACGGAGTGCCACGCCCGGCACGCGACGGGGTCGCCGGACAGGAAGACGATGGGGTCGCCGGTGGGGGTCAATGCCAATATGATGTCGAAGCATGCGGGTAATAGCCGTAACCTGGACTCTTTCGGAGGTCACGTGGACCAGGGTCAGGCGGTATCCACGGACCGGAGCGACAGCGACGGTATCCACGGAGACGTCAAGGAGGAGAGGGACGGCCTTTCGGAGTGCTCCGATGGCCAGGGCCGTGGTCTCCACGGTGACAACAAGGGTCACACCAAGCTCCTCCAGTTGCTCACCACCAAGTCCGAACCCCTGGGCTCCCCCTCGTCCCCGAACCCCAAGGACTCCTCGTTAGGGCCCGGGGGGGCTCTGGGTCCGGCCTCGGCGGGGGGCCAAGGCACCTCCCTGAAGGAGAAACACAAGATCCTACACAGGCTGCTTCAGAACAGCACCACCCCCGTGGACCTGGCCAAGCTGACCGCGGAGGCCACGGGCAAGGAGCAGGCGGAGCCGGGTCGAGGGGGAGCGGACGGCACACTCACCCCCAAACAGGAGCCCCTGAGCCCCGTGAGGAAGGACAACGCCCTGCTGAGGTACCTGCTGGATAAGGACGAGGGAGGCGGGCTGAAGGCCAAGGTGGAGGAGCTGAAGAGGGAGGGCGGCGTTAAACCCTCCCAGATGAAGACGGAGAGACCGGACGCCGGGTACCACTTCCATCAACAGGTGGGTGTCTGGGTGGTGTTCCAGGTGGGTGTCTGGGTGGTGTTCCAGGTGGGGGCGTGGAGGTTATAACGCCACGGCGTCCAATCGGAATACAGTTTATTCTGGCTTTCTGTAAGGCGTTTTCCTGTCCTGTCATTGGTTGTTTCATTTGATCCGTTCCAGAGCTGGCACGCCTGATTAGACGTAACTGCCGGTTTCGCCATTTGATTTGGCCAATCAGGGGTGCCAGTTCAGGGGTGGAACAAAGTAGGGGGGGTCTGTTGGTTACCAAGGATGGTTCATAAAGATCTGGATGGGGGGCCCAGTTTTATTTTCCGCTGCTTTGCTGTTGGTTTGCACAGCCACAAACATTCAAGCCCAGACTCCCCCCTTCCTGGTTCCTCCCCCCCTGTCTCCCCCTACACACTGTGTCTTCAGGTACTAGGTACTACTCGCTGTGTGTTTAGGTACTAGGTACTACACACTGTGTTTAGGTACTACTCACTGTCTCTCCTGGGAATAACTCTCAATACCTCAAAGTATTTCTTTCTCCTACACTCACTCTCTCTCCCTTTCCCTCCCTTTCCCTCAATCACTCTCCCTCACTCTCCCTCACTCTCACTCTCCATCTCATCTCACTATTGTTTTTCTGCTATCAATCTCTCAGTTCCTCTTCTTCATCTGCTTTTTCTTTCTCGCTCTTTGTCTGTCTGTGTCTCTCTCTCTCTTTCTCTCTCTCTCACTCTCTCTCTCTCTTTCTCTCTGGGTTATTTTCCTGGAAATAGCCCTGTGGTTATCTTTCACAGAGAGGGGGGTGGTATCAAATGTGAAGCAGAGGATTAGGAGCCGTGGATGGGGGATTGCTGCTTGCAGAGTGGGGCGGAAAGCGTATTCTGAAGGTCCAGTGTCAGTAGACAGATGAGATCCAATCTCAGCAGACTGAGGGATGGGATCCGGTCTCACTGGACTGGGGGATGTGGTCCGGTCTCACTGGACTGGGGGATGTGGTCCGGTCTCACTGGACTGGGGGATGAGGTCCGGTCTCACTGAACTGGGGGATGTGGTCCGGTCTCATTAGACGAAGGGATGACGTCCGGTCTCATTAGACTGGGGGATGAGCCATATGCTGCCTGCTGCATGTCCCTGTGTTACCATGGAGATGGAGGAAGGTAGGAGGGTGGGGAAGACTGGAGAATAGTCACATGGTCATTAGTGAGTCTGTTTAAAATACTCCACTCAAATTCATAACCTCTAAATGTTCAAATGGATGAATGGGATCATTCAATTAGATGATTACTCATGATGCCCTGTTGGAATGGAGAATATGAATGTTATAGTGTGGTCGAGTCTAGAACGCCAGAGTGTCTGTTTTGTCTCAAATGAGAATTATGGCCCTTGGACTGAAATGTTTCCCTGTACTTTCTCTGCTCCATCCGTTCTTTCATCCATTTGTTCATCGTCCATCCATTCATCCATCCAATGAAATAGATGTTTTGGGTATGGGAACTATTTGTTTACGTTGCCAAGTGAATGGAAATTAAATACAGCAGGGTTCATCAACTCTGGCAGTTCCACCCCATTTGTTCATTGCAACCCTCTAATCGCGGACTTAGACTTGAGATACCAGGTGGGTCCAATTAACTAAGAGGTAGAAAAGAAAACCAGCCAGCTCCGGCTCTCGTAGGGTAGGAGTTGATGACCCCTGAAATACAGGGATCATCCTGGACACCTTCCTCCTTGACACCTTCCTCCTTTCCACCTTTCTTACTTCACTCCTTATGTGAGTCTGGTTCTTAACCATGTTGATGAATGTGATGCTCTAAGTAAAGGTCTTTCTACTGGTTATTCTGCTTGTTTAATACATTTGTGTTAACAAATGTGATTCTCTAAGTAGGCCAAAGCTGTAGGAGACGTTTCGCCACTTTCTGCTGCTAGTATGAAGATGCAGTCTGTCTTGTTAATGTGTTGTTGCAGTCTGAGCTGAGCTGGGATCGTGCCACTGGTGTGCTGCCCTCTTCTGGCGGTTCTCAGACACTACAACGTATTTACTTTGTCCCCCCCAGTGCAGTGGATTCCTTTCCTCTAGGCCCTGGGACATTTTACCACGTTAGGGTTGATCTGAACGGGACGAGCCCCTCTCACCTAGTCAAGGGCTTGACGATGGGAATCCCCAGTGAGTGGATTGAGAACCCGATGACGTAGCTTCTCTCTACTCTCATCACTACTCTTTGTTTAACAGAACCACTGTTGTGACCTCAACTTGTTTTGATGTGTGTTTTGTGTACATACGATGTTGAGGCTGATGTGTGTTTTGTGTACATACCGTGTTGAGGCTGATGTGTGTTTTGTGTACATACCATGTTGAGGCTGATGTGTTTCCCACATTGCACCCCGTTACCCATCTGGCACGGGTCTGAAGTAGTTCCCTAAGGATTAGGGTTCCATTTAGACCACCACTGTGGCTCTTCTGCTGTGTGGACTAATTACTGGGGGTGACTTGGGTCAGACTTTGGTAGGAAGTATATGGTGGAAGTAGGTGAATTGAGTTCAAGGTAGGGATTGTGGATAAGGTAGTTGAATGTTGCAACAAATTCTTAACCAACATTATTTACAGTAAGAAGTTAAAGCTTTTTTTCTGTGAAAAAGGAAACCCCTGACATGTTTTGTGTTATTATCCATCATTGAAATCATGTGTGCAAGACTAAACATGTCAAACGTGAGCTTGGATATACCAAGCTAACACACATCGGTTTCCACTGTGACAGGTTGGACGAGCTACAGGAATGTCATGTCTGAAAAATGCAGAACCTTTACAAACACCATTGGTTCTGTAGCCCACATCCCGAGTGTAATTGATTGTGTGTGTGGTTCTATCATCGCCAGAGACGGGTTGGTGAGAGTATACAAAGGTCCTCAATATGATTGTAAAAATCCAACGTGACAACATTTGATCGTGTCTCAGTTTAACAGGAATCTTCATCTGCCTTGGGGTAATGGTTTGGTATTAGTGTTATAGTTGTGTGTGTGTGTGTGTGTGTGTGTGTGAGGGCCATGGCTCCTCTGATAACCTCCTTCTACAAGGCCATGGTAAGCCAGCTGTCTTGTCTGCATTCAGGGAACCACTGCGTCTTCGGGTATCTGTCGATGTGGAAATGCAAAATGTCCGATGCCTAGTGTAGATTCTGAAGTCGCGGTTTTCCTCACGGTCTGTTCCCTTCCTGTTCTTGGTCCCGGTCATCCTCTGGTCAGTCATCAGAGCTGGATGATATTCTGGATGACCTCCAGTGCGTCCAGCCCCAGCTGTTCTGTGAGCCGCGCCCTGTCTCCCTCCCCTCATCCCTGGACAAACAGAACATCATCAACGACATCCTGCACATCACCCAGGAAACCAGCCCTGGCAACCCCAATGCCATGGCAACACAGCAGCAGAGGAACATGCAGTCCAACGTGGGGCCAGGAAGTAAGAAGTCCTCTCTGTATCCCCCCACACCCCATCTGTCTCCCCCCTCACCCTCTGTTTCTCTTTCTCTGGCTTTCACGTAAACAAGGTATTAAAAACAAAATAGTTGTTTTAATAGATGTTTTATCTGTTAGACCATCTGCATTCATGTCATCTTTCAACCTTCTCGCTCAATTTTTTTCTCTGTCACTCTCTCACTCTGTCTCACTGTCTCTCTGTTGCTCTGTCTCTTTCTGTCGCTCTCTTTGTCGCTCTCTGTCGCTCTCTTTCTCTCTCTCTCTCTCTCTTTCTCTCTCTGTTCTCTGTGTGTCCAGACTATGCAGGTCAGAGAGGGTCAGGGGTCAATGGTTCACCTCGGGGTCTCCCTGTGAGAAGTGTCTCTCTGGATATGAACCTGTCAGGCAGCCAAGCCTCGTCAGGTGCCCCCCAGTCTCAGTACCCCCCCATGAGGACGCCTAGCCCATACACACACCTGCAGCAGCAAAGCATGCTGGGAAACCACAACGCCCTGATGGCTAATCAGGCCACCCTCACAGGTGGGTTCAGAGCATGAAACTAATGAGATGGGACTTTTCTAGTAATTCTATCGTAAAGGTACGTTGTGAGTCAGCGTGAATTTCCCATAAACACACTGATAAGTGGTTAGGGTTAACCCTGTATGACCTAAACCAAACCTTGAATTACAACCAAAAAAATGATATTTTGTTTTTCATAAATGTATTTAGATTCATCAAGTGGGGGCTTCGTCACACAATCTGTGGAAAGCAAGAAGGTAGATAAAGGAGTTGTTAAAGTCGGCCACTTCAGCTTCTTCCTCCCCATCTGTGGGGGGGATCTCAAGTCACACTGAAACACATCTTGCAGAATCAATACCTCTTCCTGTGGCAGGAAGTGGAAGAAGTCAACGTCGCCCACACGGGTTGTTCGTGTATTTTCCTAGTGGCATTTTTTACCGTAGTGGAGGTGGAGGCAGCGTGTCAGTCCCCCCCCTCCCCGGGGCTGGGCGTCGGTCTGGGAAGGGCTGTATCCATTCTGTCCAGGTTTTTGTTGCAGAAGTCCCGGTGACGTGACGGACACCGCTGGCTGGATGTTGACCCTCCCTGCTTCCACTCAGCTGTTCACTCCGTCCCTCCTCCTCTTCTGTCCTCCAGGCCTGATGGGGGGGGCCCGGCAAGAGGGAGGTTGGGGTCCAGGAGGTTCTGGATCAGCCTCTGCCCCGCCTCCGGGCCAGCAGGGGGCGATGCACGGCTGTCTGGGCCCCAACAACGGAGGTCCGATGAGAGCCAGCGGTCAGCCGGGGTCAGGGGTCAGGCACTTGCTGCAGTCTCCGATGATGACCGGAGGTGAGACCCTGCAATGTCCCCTGTGACCTTTACATTTCTACACTGATACATACTTTGCACGTTCTGACGGGGGTTGCATGGTTTCTATTGGATGGCTTAACCTTGGCTCATGTCGACCTGCTGTTTCGTGGTTCACAAGTGAGGGGATTCGTTTATGTGGCAACGACACCCCCCGGTGGCCTGCCTGAGCGATAGCAGCCTGACACACTTTTGTCTCTCGCCAGTCTGGGAGTGTAAGTTTGAATGTCTAACCGGCTGGCATGTGTCTCTCTAAGAGATGGGAATGGGGACCCAGCCGTTCACCCAGCAACAGGCTCCACCCAATCAGACTGCTCCGTGGCCAGACAGCATGATGCCAATAGAACAGCCACCGTTCATCCAGAACAGGTAAACGGTCCACTCGCATTTTACCCTCGGGCACCACCTTAGGCCAGAATCCTCAATGCCGATTGGCTGATAGCCATTTCATTAGTCCAATAACACATCTCGGGTGTTTGTGATACGTGGCAAATATTCTTTGGCTAAGTGCTGTGTCCAACCCACGGTGGGTTTACCAAGAGCACTCAGAAGGGTTCTCGTCCGGGACGTGACATTTCACCCTGGCTTGCTCCCCAAACCTCCCTCCCTGAACCTCCCTCCCCGAACACCCTCGCTCCCTCTCCCCAGGTCTCCGTATGCCCCCCAGCAGGAGGAGGTGATGTGTGGAGGTGCCGGTGAGGGATGTCCCAGCGACGAGGGAGCCCTCCTGTCCCAGCTCTACACCATGCTGAAGGACTTCGATGGTCTGGAGGAGATCGATCGGGCCCTGGGGATTCCTGCGCTCATGGGACAGGTGGGTCCCGGTCATTCCTCTCCTCGGGCACCAGGTGGTCTGCCTGTGATGTCCAGTTCATGAATGTGGCGTAATCGCAGTCTTCCTGCTTCTAATCACACCTGCCAGCGGAGAATGCATGCTCCGGCCGACAACCTCTGTTGAGCCTGCCACAGGTGTCCCACGTCCACCCCAGTGATCGTGGTGGTGAGACGGTGTGCGTCGCCCGCTGGCTTCCCCGGGGGAGTAAGGAACTGTCCGTTCTGAACCATCCGTTTTATGTTTGGAGGAATTCCGCTTGTCGTGCAATGGGCCAAGCGGGCCACAGGTGGCGCTGCAGCACTGACTCTTAATTCTCCTTCATCTCCACCGGATGAAACGGACAACCCCTGTTTAATGTTATGGTTCCAGTGGCTGTCCTCGGATGTTGGGGTGTGTCGGACGTATTAGAGAGATTCTGCTCCTCTGTCTAACTCCTCCCCCTCATCTCCCTCCTCCACCTCCCCAAAAGGGTCTGTGCGTGGACCCGGATCAGTTCTCGTCAGACGCGTCCATGATGTTGGACCAGAAGCCTACGGCCTACGGCCAGCAGTTCCCCCTGGCAGGCACCCACCCGGGCCAGAGGGGGCCCCATGGAGCCGGGCCTGCCGGAACCATGCCGGACCCCACAGGTAGAACCGGGAACCGCCTCCCACCTTTCATCACAGCACGCGGTTGGCGGTCGTGCCGTTAATGAATGTGATTCGACCGACTCGGATATTTGGTTTGGACGTTCCAAACCGTTGGTGCCGGAGCTCGGAGAGTAGTGACCTGAGTCACCCTCCTCTCCCCCCATCAGGACAAGGCTTCCATCCTCTGGCTGGTCAGTTGGGGCCCAGGCCTGGATACCCCATCATGCGGATGCCACAGAGACCCGGCCTCAGGCCCCAAGGAGGGGTCCCGACCCAGCCCAGCACCCTGAGGTTACAGCTGGCTCACCGACTGCAGGCCCAGCAGGTACAACACACACACACACACACACACACACACACACACACACTGTTTAGTGAATGATCTGCCCTGATCAATATCCAGTTTGTACTTAGCCTGGGGCCTGACATCGTGGCAGTTTTTCTGTGTCTCTTTCTCTCTCACTCTCACTAGCTTTATTGGCATGACAAGAAAATGTTTGTGTTGCCAAAGCAATAAAAACAATATAGAATAAAATAAGAACCACTGTAATGATACTTATTATAATAATATAAGAATTATAATGAAGTGAATATATCTTATCAATGTATCCAGGGTAAATACATATATAAACACACACAAAACAAAGTGTCTATCAGTGTCAGTGAGCCACCAGGGTGATTTTGGCGCCATCTGCTGACCAGTCAGGGTTCTTTCTATAATTCTGATGAAATCTCTGCCTGTCCTCAGAACCGCCAGCCCATGATGAACCCGGGGGGCGGAGGGCCCAACATGAACTTAGCGCTAAGGTCCAGTAACCCTAACCAGGTGTGTAGTAGTTTGGGATTTGGACGTCAAATTGTCTCATTTCCACATCCGGTGTTCACAGAACCCGGTCAGTGGGCTCTTGCTCCGGTGTTCACAGAACCCGGTCAGTGGGCTCTTGCTCCGGTGTTCACAGAACCCGGTCAGTGGGCTCCCTGCTCCAGTGTTCACAGAAGCCGGTCAGTGGGCTCTTGCTCCGGTGTTCACAGAACCCGGTCAGTGGGCTCCCCGCTCCGGTGTTCACAGAATCTCTCCCCCTGAATCTCCATCCGTGTGCCCCCACCCTTCCAGGGTACCACCATCAACGCTCAGATGTTGGCGCAGCGCCAGCGGGAACTCCTTAGCAACCACCTGCGTCAGCGCCAGTTGGACCACCAGCGTCAGCAACAGCAGCTCCAACAGCAACAGCAGCTCCAACAGCAACAGCAGCTCCAACAGCAACAGCAGCTCCAACAGCAACAGCAGCTCCAACAACAACAGCAGCTCCAACAACAACAGCAGCTCCAACAGCAACAGCAGAGGAACATGGTGATGAGAGCCCAGGGACTCAACCTGCCTCCCAACATGGCCGCTGCAACCGGAGGCCTGACGGGAGGGCTGGGTAACCCCCGGATACCGCAGGCCGGCCCCCAGCAGTTCCCCTACGGTACAGGCCTGGCCTCGCCACCACACCCGTCCAGCAGCCCCTTCTACTCCCCCCTGTCCCCCAGCCTGCCTCCCTCTCTCCCCCCGCTCCACGCCCTGCATGGCTCTTCCTCCTCCAACTCCCAGATGATGATGATGATGATGGGGGGTGTAGTCAGTCCCCATCACGTTCACCAGCACAGTGCCTTTCAGCTCCCCAACTCAGGTACTGCTGACCCCCTCCCTGTGTGTGTGTTTCTGTTTCTCAGTCTTTATTTCTCTGTGTTTCTCGTTTTCTTTGTGTCTCTCGCTTTCAACTGGCATGACACACATGAGTACATATTGCCAAACTACAGTCACAAAGTACAGTCATGAAGTTTGAACAAAATATAAGCAAGAACAAATGGAAAACAGGGAACTAAACATATCACATAATATACATGTTATCATTCATATAACATGGCAGAGCCTGTGTGGGGTAAAACATGGCAGAGCCTGTGTGGGGGTAAAACATGGCAGAGCCTGTGTGGGGGTAAAACATGGCAGAGCCTGTGTGGGGTAAAACATGGCAGAGCCTGTGTGGCGTAAAACATGGAGGTGAACATAGAGGACATAAATGACAAATGTATGTGTTTATATACACACACGTACACACAAGATCAATATTTCAACAGATGATGATAATCCCAGTTTTGTTAGGGAGGTCACTAAACCCTGGTTATTAGTAGATAATCCTGTCTAATATGCCATCATTCACCATCCTACACACACACACACACACACTGTGTGTGTGTGTGTGTGTGTAGGGCCTCTCTCTCATCAGCACAAACATGCATGCCCCCCCCCCCCCCCCCCCCCCCCCCCCCCCCCCCCCCCCCCCCCCCCCCCCCCCCCCCCCCCCCCCCCGCTGAAGCACTGCATCCTGAAGCAAATTGCAACATCTGTTTTTATACTCCTGTCTCATTCTGGTGTTAACTATGTAGAGTACATTGTTTTATACTCCTGTCTCCGTGAGACTTCTGGTGTTAACTATGTAGAGGACAACGTTGGTCTCACCTCACACTAGACCACTTTATTCCTGCCCAGGCAAGTATAGACACTTTAACACTGACCTTTATCTACGGGACAATGACCTTTAACCTCTAATCCACCAGGTATATCCCAGCAGGCTGACGGAGGTTTTGGGGGTCCGGCTACGCCCCAGAGTCCAATGCTTTCCCCTCGGATGGCCCACGCCCAGTCTCCCATGATGCAACAGCCAGGCCCGGTCAACAACGCCTTTCAGGCCTCGTCTGACGTGAACAGCTGGCCTCCGCCGGGGAACATGGGGGGAAACGGGTGAGAGAGGAGATCAGAGGTCATAGACACATTATACACTCCATTTACAGGACGGTCACAGTCTAACCCACAGTCAGTATCATTAACGCAGAATGTCAGGCAGAGAGGCAGGAGTCTTTGGTGTGAGGAGGAAAACCATAAATAACCAACAACCACACGTGTCCCTCTCCTTCTCACTCCCTCTCTCCTCTCCGCCTCCTGCTCCTCTAGTATGTTTAGTACACAACCATCACCTCCCCAGTTCCCACAGCAACCGCAGACCAACGGTGGGGTTATGTACACCGGCAACGGGATGAACGTCAACGTCTCCATGGCGACCAATGCCAGCGGCATGGCTGCCATGAGTCAGATGGCCGGGCAGTTGGGAACCACCTCCCCCGGGAGGACCACCTTGGGACCGGAGCAGGTATCATGAACAGACAAAGACATTGCCTACATAGCCATGCGTAAGCACCCATAGGACCAGGGATACCCCAGGCGTATGATGAGTTTCCCTCCGGTGCCCCTGGCACAACAGACAGGTTTCTCTCCGGTGCCCCTGGCACAACAGACGGGTTTCTCTCCGGTGCCCCTGGCACAACAGACGGGTTTCTCTCCGGTGCCCCTGGCACAACAGACGGGTTTCTCTCC
>JACXGK010013078.1:0-13456 GCA_016801125.1 Novumbra hubbsi
GAATCAGTGATCTGTTACCTGGTGTGGATGTGTTGAATCAGTGAACTGTTACCTGGTGTAGATGTGTTGAATCAGTGATCTGTTACCTGGTGTAGATGTGTTGAATCAGTGATCTGTTACCTGGTCTGGATGTGTTGAATCAGTGATCTGTTACCTGGTCTGGATGTGTTGAATCAGTGATCTGTTACCTGGTCTGGATGTGGAAGTTGTTGGTGGTTCCAGTGTGTTCGTAGTCGTGAACCGCTGCTGCAAAGATCATTGCAAAAATCTCCAACTCTGTCAACCAATGCTGACAGAAAAAAGACAGAGAAGGAAATAAGAGCCAGTGACTGACATTGATAACGAAGACTGACCACTGAGACTGACTCTGACCGCTGAGACTGAACCTGTTTACTGTGTCTGAACCAAACAACTGACCATGACCACTGACCAGTCTGGATGGAGGCTATAGTGTCAGATGTGCACAGATGATCACTATCAGTGTTAATCAGGATACAACATCAAACCCAGTAAAACCAATGACTTTTGACACAATAAACACTTTCTTTTAAAATGAGTTGTATGTCGGCTATTCCTGTCCGACTATGTAATATAGACTCTGACCAAAAGAGTACAACATTTTTGGGACCAGATTTAGCTAAAACAATAACACTTCTACAACCAGTGGCCAAAACTAGCAGAAGGCTTCTTTTATAATAACCTAAAAGGCGTATTCAAAACATCATACATTCAACTGGAAAAAAAAACGCCTGGGATTAGACACTCTAAACCAGATGCAGAAACATTAGTACATGCTTTTCTTTCATCTAGATGTGACTACTGGATGCCCTCCTCTCCAGCTGTTCAGATGGAACACTGCAGTTCAGATTCCAATCAGCAATAGAACACATCAGTGTTCAACCCAGGCTGCCAGTGAAGTAGCACAGTGATTTTAAGAACATATTCTAAACCTTTATTAAAGGTTGTTCTTCCCATGACTGGTTTATGCAGTATGAATGTGTTTACAGTTGGACTGTGTTTACAGTATGAATGTGTCTACAGTATGAAGATGTTAACAGTATGAATGTGTCTACAGTATGAGGAGTCTACAGTATGAACATGTTAACAGTATGAATGTGTCTACAGTATGAATGTGTCCACAGTATGAATGGGTCTACAGTATGAAGGTGTCTACAGTATGAGGAGTCTACAGTATGAATGTGCCTACAGTATGAAGGTGTCTACAGTATGAGGAGTCTACAGTATGAACATGTTAACAGTATGAATGTGTCTACAGTATGAATGTGTCCACAGTATGAATGGGTCTACAGTATGAATGTGCCTACAGTATGAAGGTGTCTACAGTATGAATGTGTCTACAGTATGAATGTGTCTACAGTATGAAGGAGTCTACAGTATGAAGGTGTCCACAGTATGAAGGTGTCCACAGTATGAAGGTGTCCACAGTATGAAGGTGTTTACAGTATGAATGTGTCTACAGTATGAGGAATCTACAGTATGAAGGTGTTCACAGTATGAATGTGTCTACAGTATGAGGAGTCTACAGTATGAAGATGTTAACAGTATGAATGTGTCTACAGTATGAAGATGTTAACAGTATGAATGTGTCCACAGTATGAATGTGTCCTAAAAACAATTTTCCTACCTACCTACCGTCAGTTGGATGGAATTACCTTGAGAGTTAGGGGCTCACAGGCTTATCGGGTTAGGGTCACGGGGTTGGGGTCACGGGGTTGGGGTCACGGGGTTGGGGTCACGGGGTTGGGGTCACGGGGTTGGGGTCATGGGGTTGGGGTTAGGTGTGTGTGTGACTCACCACCATGCCAGTCTTCAGCAGTAGGTAGTGGACGGTCTGGGTGACGTCAGCAGCGTGCATCAGGTTATGATACGGGTTTTTGTGTTTATTGTAGCCTACCTCCAGAGCCTCTACGAATGACACCACTGCAGAGACCGGGATCTGTACACACACACACACATACACACCACCCACACACACACACACACACACACATTAGCCTCTACGAATGACACCACTGCAGAGACCGGGATCTGTACACACACACACACACACACATTAGCCTCTACGAATGACACCACTGCAGAGACCGGGATCTGTACACACACACACACACACATTAGCCTCTACGAATGACACCAATGCAGATACAGGGATCTGACCACACACACACACACACCACACACACATACACACCACCCACACACACACACAGTAGCCTCTATGAATGACACCAATGCAGATACAGGGATCTGTACACACACACACACACCACACACACACACACACAGTAGCCTCTACGAATGACACCAATGCAGATACAGGGATCTGACCACACACACACACACACACTGAGCTAGGTCCATCACATTACTGTGACATAGAGTAACCCTAACCCTGGTACACCAGCAATGCTATGGAGGGGAGTGTGCAGCTTGGTTTGACTCAGGTGTGAATCAGAACATGTGAATCATTACGAACATTTCAAACCGATTACACGTTCCAGTTAGTTGTACCTTAAATCTGCAGATGAGGTCGTAGCGTGTCAGTAGTTCGTAAAATATGAATTTGAGGGCGTGTTCTCCGCTGGCTTCGTTAAGAGCAAACACATCAAACGACCACTTGTCTATGTGCTGCAGGGAGAGAAACATATGACATTACATCTAACCAGGGTCCTAAATTAACCTTTTGGTAAAAAAAATGTTTTACCAGCCCAAAACTATTGCAATCTGCTATTAGTAGTATTTAACATGTGATCTTGGTCTCGTATGTGATTCTCAATCAATATTATAGTAGTGTGCAGTAATAATGGTGATAATATTACCTGTATGCAGAAATATTAATTCAACAGTCTCAACACTAAAGAGTATCACATTAGAATTAATAAATTCAGTGGTAGGCATATTCGCCTTTAAGTGCAAAAAGGATAATTTGTTAAGGACTTAATATTATTATAAAATAATATAAATAAATATGAATTCTTAAAAAGTATTAATAATACTACAATGGCCAACTAGCTAACAAAACTATTAAACGATAATAACAAGGTGGATGACATGATCTTTGGAGGGTAGTGGGCAACATTTTATATTATAAAACACACCATCTTAAATCAACTTACTCGCAAGTAGCATGTTCTCCAGTTTCGTGGTTGTAGTGCCAACAACGAAGGAATTGCCTTTTCCTTTGCGGTAAAACGACACGCATTGCAAAACCTAACCCCCTCCCTAAACTCCAGCCATGTTTTTGGAACAACTTCATTATCGATCTGTCACAGAAGTTCCTCATTATTTTCGGTGGATGAGATGACGAGTGGGCGCTCGCTTTAGCCACGATAGGAGTGGTCTGAAAGGTTTTGTTTTCCACTATTTGGGGCTCCACTCCCGCCGTAAACCTATACACGATTGCTGCGTTTGCATAAACTTTCAACAAGTATGCTTACCCCAGGTTGTAGCTAGTGTATTTAAAAAAAAAACAATGAGGTTTGATGACAGACGCAATTAATGTTACGTACTACGCACGAGCAGCGCGCGGCAGATCCAACCGATTGAAGTGACAGCGAGCCAGCCGCTTTCTCTAGCGCGTGTATGAAATGTTTTTGTTTTGTGTGTCGTGTTGTGTTGTGTTGTGTCCGTAATTTACTCGCCAAAATGTAAGCCTGACCCCTACATGATGCCTGGAAAGGAACACGTGGCGAAGCTGGCCAGAGGTTCTCATCCAATTCACAGTGGATGTTTTCATTCAAGCATCTTGGCTAGAATCCAGGCCTGACACTGGTCTACCAGGACGTTATTGCACGCTGCATCCATGGAATGGATTCCTCAATCGGGTTAATGAAGTGAGAGGATTGAGGTAAGTACCAGGTGGTGGATTGTGGTTGAGCCTGAAACCATGCATGCACCATCTGATTATGGTGGAACCTAACATTTGCCCAACACACGCCACACTCTACAGACTTGATTGTGGATTCACTACCTCAATGTTCTGAAATTAGTGCTGGTGGGATTGTAAACAACTGTGTCCAGAGAATAGTGTGTTTTCAGTTGGGGAAAACTGTTAATCTGCTGGCAGACATAAATGGAAATCTTTGCGTGTGCCTGTGTGTGTGTGTGTGTGTGCGTGCACCTTCAGGACCGATATAACAGTTGAGGGGTAGCTGAGTCCAACCATGTTAGAGGTCCGTCTGTACATCCTGTGAGACAAAAATACATCAAAGATCTATCAACACACAACAATGGCCCTAATTCAGTTAATGAAACAAAATAACATACACACAATTCACACATTTATACACAATGTAAACATAAACACACAATTCACATGTGTAAACACAATTCACATATACACACACAATTCACACTTACACACAATTCACATATACACACACAATTCACACTTACACACAATTCAAACCCCTTGACTTTGCGTTTTTCGGTTTGTTTATGTAGTGTGGGTTTGTGTGTTTGTATATGGGTGTTTCCGGGGCATGTATGTTTTTCTGTCTTTGTGTATGTGTGTTACCCTGTGTGAATGCTTACTCAGCCTCTTTTGGTGTAGTGATCTATAGACAAGGCACTCAGTCCAACACAAACACACACTGTAGTCATCTATAGACTAGACACTCACTCCAACACAATCACACACACACACACTGTATTGATGTATGTGAGAGCTCAGAACTGTCTGAAAACAGTGACAGCTCGGTAATGGTTTTCTAGATTGGATTATAAAATGCAGCGTTGAGACACTCCTCAACCACCACTCTGTTTTTCAAATAGCACCCTATTCCCTACTTAAGTCCCCTGGGGCCCGGTCACCACTATCACTACTGTGGACTGACAGAGAGGCATTACACAGGACCCAGAGAAGTGTGTGTCTCCCTCTCAAAGAAGATGCTACTCTAAAAGACGTGTGTGTGTGTGTGTACCTCTCCACGAAGATGCCAGCCTGCACAGCGTGTACTATGCTTCTGAAACGAGGCTTCTCCTCAGTCCGCCGCAACATCAGGCCCATCTGACGCGTGAATGTTGATGCCAACCAATCACGGACCTCGGAGGGAACAGACTCTGACTGAATATCGCTCAGCTCATCTTCTGTGTCAACCAATCGCCTGGGGGAAGACAGTGGAGAAGTCTTCTTACAGATATGAGCGGATGTCATGAAGGGGTTACATGGCTATTAGCTAAAACCCTTTCTATTGTGTTAGCCATGGCATTAGCTAACATATTCCATGTCATATTCTGGTCGGTCTTGTTTGTTACCTTGTTTCCTCGATGTAAACAGACTCCAGAACAGAGGCTGCATACTCCAGGTTCTTCTTCAGGTCCACAAGAGATGCCTCCCCTCTCTCTAGCTGCTTCACCAGACATCTTAACCTAGAGGACATAAAGAGCAACACTCTGACCTTTCAAGAGGACAAACATAACAACACTGTCACCTTTCAACCCGGAAGACAAACACAACAACACTGTGACCTTTCAACCTGGAAGACAAACACCACAACAGTGAGACATTTCAAACTGTCAGTGGTTACAACATCATCTTATCCCAGTGTCAGTGGTTACAACATCATCTTACCCCAGTGTCCGTGGTTACAACCCCACCTTATACCAGTGTCAGTAATAACATCCCCACCTTATATCAGTGTCAGTAGATAGAACAACACCTTATCCCAGTGTCAGTGGTTACAACAACACCTTATCCCAGTGTCAGTGGTTGCAACAACATCTTAACCCTTTGTCAAAGGTTACAACAGCACCTTTTACCAATGTAAGTGTATTGAACATCAGCTGATCACTGATCTTTGTCCGTGCAAGAACATTTGGTCAGAAGGTAAATTAGTTGGTTGACTAACGATGGCCTTCTTTCATAAATAATGCATCTAATTATACATCTACTAATGCATTGACTGTTGACGGTAGTTAGTGTGTGTGCGAGAGTGTGTACGAGTTTGACTCTCATCTGACTCTCTGGAGGACATAATAATTGTGTTGGTGATGCCTGCAAGCTAACTGCCCATTGAGGATGATTTAAAGCATTTAAACATAGAATTAGGTTGAGCTGTAAAAGGGTATAAGCCTTCTGCATTTCATATTTCATGATTCACTAGATTTAACCAAATATTGAAGGAAACATATTTTAATATTTATTTATGTTTAAAGCTTTTTTTCCACTACTGTTAACACAAATACACAACAGTTCCTCAAAAGACAGCAGATTCTGACAGGATGGTTCTAACTGGAGGGTTCTGACAGGATGGTTCTAACTGGAGGGTTCTGACAGAATGGTTCTGACAGGATGGTTCTGACTGGAGGGTTCTGACTGGAGGGTTCTGACTGGAGGGTTCTGACAGGATGGTTCTGACAGGATGGTTCTGACTGGAGGGTTCTGACTGGAGGGTTCTGACTGGAGGGTTCTGACTGGAGGGTTCTGACAGAATGGTTCTGACTGGAGGGTTCTGACTGGAGGGTTCTGACAGAATGGTTCTGACTGGAGGGTTCTGACTGGAGGGTTCTGACAGAATGGTTCTGACTGGAAGGTTCTGACTGGAGGGTTTTGACAGGATGGTTCTGACTGGATGGTTCTGACTGGATTGTATACTCAATTCTTCCAACACTTTAGAGTAGCAGCACGTCCTCATGGTCGTGCTAAGAATCCAAAACGAACTTCCATGCAGACTCAGCACTCTTAGTGTGTGTGTGTGTGTGTGTGGGTGTCCATGCTGTTGTGTGTTTGTGCGGTACTTCAGGCAAGGCTAAGTTACATTGTGATCTATAGCAGCAACCTCATCATTTAGAGCCTCTACTTTCATCTACTATATGGACTTAAATGGCCCCCCTGGAGGCTCTGAAACAGCCACACACTCATTCACTCACATCCACTCCATCACTGTCCCTCTGGCTGTTTGTTCTCTCCATACTCCAGCACTACTACCATCTTATTCATTCTCTCTCCAGTTCTCCTCCTCTCTCCTAACTCCCCTTCTCTCCCTCAACTCCCCTCTCTCCTAACTTCTCTTTTCTCCCAACTCCCTCTCTCTCCCCCTTTCTCCCTCAACTCCTCTTCTCTCTCCCAACTCCCTCTCTCTCCATCTCTCCCTCAACTCCTCTTCTCTCTCCCAACTCCCTCTCGCCTCTCCATCTCTCCCTCAACTCCTCTTCTCTCTCCCAACTCCCTCTCTCTCTCCATCTCTCCCTCAACTCCTCTTCTCTCTCCCAACTCCCTCTCGCCTCTCCATCTCTCCCTCAACTCCTCTTCTCTCTCCCAACTCCCTCTCTCTCTCCATCTCTCCCTCAACTCTTCTTCTCTCTCCCAACTCCTCTTCCCTTTATCTCCCCCTTTCTCCCTCAAATCCTCTTCTCGTGCTTTTCAACTGCAGTTTAACTATGTGTTTGGTCAACAATGATATCAAGAATGCAGAGCATTTTCATCCTCCAGTGATGAGGGCGAACTGCTGTGTCAGTTACTGGTGTGTCAGTTACGGTTGTGTCAGTTACGGTTGTGTCAGTTACGGGTGTGTCAGTTACGGTTGTGTCAGTTACGCTTGTGTCAGTTGCTGCTGTGTCAGTTACTGTGAAGCATATCTCGTTTCACCATCTGTGTAGATAGGCGCTTAGGCTCTGTCCAAGGACAGTGGATGGTCTAGTCCAGATTTTTGAAAATAATAAATGTTCAGGCTTTCTGCTTCACTCTTT
Organism: Novumbra hubbsi; assembly: GCA_016801125.1. NCBI lineage: Eukaryota > Metazoa > Chordata > Actinopteri > Esociformes > Umbridae > Novumbra > Novumbra hubbsi. The sequence continues at coordinate 7,711 of JACXGK010013078.1, forward strand.
GTGTGTGTGTGTGTGTGTGTGTGTGTGTGTGCGTGTGTGTGTGTGTCATGTTTCTCTGCATCTGTTGTAATCCCAGCTGTTCATTTCTCTGTTCTAGGAATTCATTTGGTTCTGTACACAAACAAACAGCTTATACAAACACGTACACAAACAAACATGCACACACACACATTGGAGAAAACAACATTGATTAAATATACAATGGCCTCCACAATTATTGACACTCTTTTCCATAAATCACAGTGGGACGATGGCAGAAGTATAAAACAAAGTCTCCAAAGCTAATGAGACGCAACCTTCACATTAACGCACTTTGTGTGTCTTGGATAAAACTCCACATCCACGAGACATGTCATTTATCAAGCCTCTGCAATGGCCCCCCAAAGGCCTGTAAACAGTAATGTTTCTTCCCTCATCCTTACCAAGGCGTACAATAAACTTTTCCATAAGTAAATACCAACTCTCAACCCTGCTGACACCTCCTTAACCTCACACAGTACTACATAATGTCCTAAAGTTCTGCCTGACTGTTAGTCAGTCTGTTCACCTGTCAGTCTGTCTGCCTGACTGTTAGTCAGTCTGTTCACCGGTCAGTCTGTCTGCCTGACTGTTAGTCAGTCCGTTCACCTGTCAGTCTGTCTGCCTGACTGTTAGTCAGTCTGTCTGCCTGACTGTTAGTCAGTCTGTCTGCCTGACTGTTAGTCAGTCTGTTCACCAGTCAGTCGGACTGCCTCACTGTCAGTGAGTATGTTCACCAGTCAGTCGGACTGTCTCACTGTCAGTGAGTATGTTCACCAGTCAGTCGGACTGTCTCACTGTCAGTGAGTATGTTCACCTGTCTGTCTGACCGTTAGTGAGTTAATTCACCTGTCAGTCTGTGTGAATGTTAGTAAGTCTGTTCGCCTGTCAGTCTGTCTGCCTGACTGTTAATGTAGCCTTATGGCTAATAGTATAGTAACAGACTACTGAGAGGAGAGACTACTGATAGGAGAGACTACTGATAGGAGAGACTACTGATAGGAGAGACTACTGTTAGGAGAGACTACTAATTGGAGAGACTACTGATAGGAGAGACTACTGATAGGAGAGACTACTAATTGGAGAGACTACTGATAGGAGAGACTACTGTTAGGAGAGACTACTGATAGGAGAGACTACTGATTTGGAGAGACTACTGATAGGATAGACTACTAATTGGAGAGACTACTGATAGGAGAGACTACTGCAAATGGAACCCTTCTGTTCCTCACTCAAAACTTTCCTGTTCAACAAGGAAAGAAAAAGGTCCAGTGCTCTCCTATTTGTTCCAAAGCCGTATATGCAATGAAATCCAAAAGTATTTGCAAACGCATACATTGAAGTCTGTGTTTAATTTTAATTCAAACATGCTGTAGTATAGAGACAATGTGCAACATTTCTGCATTTATTTGAATTTAGAATTATATTTAGTAAATACAGCACAATTTATATTTCATAGCTGTTTTAGGGTGAGGAGAAACGACAAAACATCGGAAGGATTTCAGGACAGATACAGGGAGGTGGAAGGGGTAGAGGGGTGGGGGAAGGAGAAGAGTGGAGCAGGTGGGTTATCTCTACACCTGTGGCTTAGAGTCATGAAGTGCTGTTAATCAGAGTTCATGAAGCATCTAAAAGAACCTCTAGCTATTTACCTCCCAGAGAGAAGTGTCTAGAATCTATTTAGAACAGATTGCTAGTTAGGTCACCTGACCTGAGTATGGAAGAGGAGGGGAAAGTAGATGAGAAGTGAAAGGCTGGAGGAACTCTCCAATATAGTTTTCTGTCATCTGTCTGTCATCTTTCTGTATGTTTGTCTGTCTTCTATCTGTGTGTCAATCATGTCTGTCTGTCATCTGTCTGTCCATGTGTCTGTCTGTGAGGGGCTCTGCTCTACCGAGCTTGATTAGACCTGAACAAAACACCTCTAATTATCAGTTAGAGAAGATGGAGAGGGAGGTGGGTGAGAGGGAGGTAATGAGGAGAGGGAGGTGGGTGAGAGGGATGTGGGAAAGAGAGAGAGAGGCTAGAAGGAGAGGGAGGGTGTAAGGAGAGTGAGGCTGGAAGAATAGGGAGGTGGGAAATAGAAGCCAGTGGGAAGGAGAGGGAGGTGGGAAGAAGGTGGGAAGGAGAGGGAGGTGGGGAGAAGAAGGTGGGAAGGAGAGGGAGGTGGGGAGAAGAAGGTGGGAAGGAGAGGGAGGTGGGAAGAAGAAGGTGGGAAGGAGAAGGTGGGAAGGAGAGGGAGGTGGGAAGGAGAGGGAGGTGGGAAGGAGAGGGAGGTGGGAAGGAGAGGGAAGTGGTAAGGAAAAGAAGGTGTAAGAAGAGGGAGGTGGGGAGAAAGGGAGGTGCGTAGAGTGACTATTATCATATATAAATATACCGTACCATTCAAAATTGTTTGGCCAAACGGTGAAGCGGGACTCATCAATCCACGGCCCAATGATGCATCCAATCCCTAAATATTGACGTCCCAGTGGCTCAGTTCAGGGAAAGAGCTTGACATGTTGTGGGTGCAGAACATCCGCACTGATATTTTTGTTCTCACTTGGTTGAAAGATTTCAACATTAAAATATCTTCAGGTGTTATCGATTGCAAAAAGGGGGAGCTAGTTATACAAAATAATAATTCAGGATATAGTCTTTGGGTATTCCTTAAGGGTGACAGTAATAACAATTGGCCTGAACTATAAATCAACGGCGAGCTTAGATCTTTCAATTTGAAAAATTAATTTTATGCCCCCATAAATTTGGTCACAGCATCATTACTGCTGCATCGTTGTTTTGGAATGATTTTGTGAATATTTAATTCCGGCTTTTGAGACGTTTGACCATAACAATTGATTAAAACATTCAGTTGGGATTGCTGAGCAGAAATACTTACTCCAATACACAAACATTCAGCTAAAATCAGTGGGTGGGAAATAGCATTCAGTTGAGAATGCTAAGCAAAAATACATACCAACATACCCACAATTCTGCTGATATTGCCAAGCAGAAAAACACAGCACCAAAATGTTTTACTTTAGTGATATTAATCTGTCCAGTTAAAAAAAGGAGGAAAAATGTTGAATCAATGTCACCTGTTTTGGAGCAAATGAAAGTGACAGGTGCATTGGAGAGGCAACAGCAAGACAACCCCCAGAAAGGGAATGGTTTTGCGGGTGGTAGCCATAGACAATTGCTCTCTCCTTTTTGTAGAGCATCAACCCAGCAGCAGGTTGGTATTTGCTTCTTTGTTCGATGAGGAGCAGGAGGAGCACTGCCAGAGCTCTACGAAATGACCTCCAGTGGGCTGCTGGTGTCCATGTTTAACCAAACTGTCAGAAACAGACTTCATAAGGGTGTCCTGAGGGCCTGATGTCCTCTAATGGGACCTGTACTCACAGCCCAGCACCATGCAGCTTGATTGGCCTTTGCCCAAGAACCCCAGAATTGGAAGTTCCGCCATTGGCGAAATGTTCTATTCACAGATGGGAGCAGGTTCACACTGAGCACATGTGACAGATGGGAAAGAGTCTGAAGCTGCCGTTGTGAACATTGTGCTGCCTGAAACATCCTCCAGCATGACCGGTTTGGCGGTGGGTCAGTGATGGTCTGGGGAGGCATATTCTTGGAAGGTCGCACAGACCTCCACGTGCTAGACAACAGTACCCTGACTGCTGTTAGGTACCGGGATAAAATCCTCAGACCCATCGTCAGAACTTAATCTGAACCTGGGTTCCTCCAGGTGCAGGACATTGACCCTCACATTCCCAAGACCTCAATCCAATTGAGAACCTCTGGGATGTATTGTATCGTTGCATCCAACGTCATGTAACACCACAGACTGTCCAGGAGCTTACTGATGCCCTGATCCAGGTCTGGGAGGAGATCCCCCAGGACACCATCCGCCATCTCGTCAGGAGCATGTCCAAACATTGGCTGGAGTGCATAGAGGCAAGTGGGGGACAATCTACCGAGTCACATCATGAGTTGCCGTGATGAAATTCATGCAAGTTGGAACAGCCTGGGATTTCAATTGTTTACTTTGTTTAGTTTGAATTCAGCCTTAAATCGGTTGGTGATTTTGGTTTCCAGTGATTGATGATGTTGTTTATTTATAAAGAATTGAGTTTGTAGGCTAATTGACCATCACACATGAACTCTGTATTACTGAGTTATAATGTTGTTTATTTAAAACATTGAGTATGTCGGCTAAATCACTACCACACTTTGACTCTGTATTGTTAAGTGAGTGATGATGTTGTTGATATCTGATGATGTGAGTATGTGGGCTAAATGGCCATCTCAGATAAACGTTTGATTCCTCCCTCCCCCTCCCCCACCCTAATACAGCAGTCCTGTGGTGTCAGTAATGACATCCCAGCATCCAACTCCTACTGAACAATTATCTCCCAGTCAATCTCCACCCCATAATTACCCCGCTGAACCCTACAGAGATGTCAATCAACCACAAAGTGTCTTCCCTTCATTCTCTCTCTGTCTTCCCTCACGCCGTCCTTCCCCGTCCTGTTCATTCTTTTCATTTAGATGGCTTTATTTACATTGACAATGGGAAAGTAGGAGTCTGACAATGCTCATTTTTATAATTTGAGGGTCTGTTTGATCTAATGTGGTCGTTGGGGTGAGTGTTTTGGAAGGTGGGGGGGGGGATATAAATATTCATGGTTTACAGGAAGATGTGTCCTGCTGTCTGCAGATCGTTGAAATGTCAACCCTCCCCCACAGAAAAACTATTCAAATAAATAATCTCCCATATAAATGCAAAGGGTTTAGGTCTTAGGTGCAAAGGGTGTAGGTCTTAGGTGCAAAGGGTGTAGGGCTTAGGGGTGTATTTGGTTTTGGGTGGGGAAATATTCTGTCCAGCCAAGGACATCCAGTAACTCTTACCTCTGAGATGTCTTCTTGTACTTCCTCCTGCCAACCAATCAAACAACACATAGTCAAAGACATAAACACCCTTCAACCAAACAAACAACAGATAGTCAGAGACAGACATCTTTAATCTGATAACAACACCATACAGTCACTGTCAAACAGCACCGAGAAGACACTGATATATACTGACAGGAGAGGAGGCCTTGAGTAGAGGAAACAAGAAGAGGAGGAAAAGAAATGAGGAGAGAAAGAGGGGAAGAGAGGAGCAGGGAAGATAGGAGGAGAAGAGGAAAGAAGGAGATGACTGGAGAGAACAGAAGGAGAGCAAAGAGGAGAGGAGGAAAGAAGTACAGAAGAGGAGGAGTGGAACAGGAGAAGAGAAGGAAAAAAAATACGAATTGCTCTAAAGAATGATAATAAAATAGTAATAAACAAAACAAAAATAATCATTAGGAGACATCAACCCTATACCGGTTGTATAAGTGTCTTTAGGTGACATTAACCCTATACCGGTTGTATAGGTGTCTTTAGGTGACATTAACCCTATACCGGTTGTATAAGTGTCTTTAGGTGACATTAACCCTATACTGGTTGTATAAGTGTCTTTAGGTGACATTAACCCTATACTGGTTGTATAAGTGTCTTTAGGTGACATTAACCCTATACCGGTTGTATAAGTGTCTTTAGGTGACATTAACCCTATACCGGTTGTATAAGTGTCTTTAGGTAACATTAACCCTATACTGGTTGTATAAGTGTCTTTAGGTGACATTAACCCTATACCGGTTGTATAAGTGTCTTTAGGTGACATTAACCCTATACCGGTTGTATAAGTGTCTTTAGGTGACATTAA
>JACXGK010013079.1:0-13431 GCA_016801125.1 Novumbra hubbsi
AATTTGAAAGCAGGGTCTATCTTCACATTCTGAAAGCACATGTAAAATTATATCTGTCAAAGATACACAATGTTGTTGTTCACACAATAAAACTAAATGTGGTCTTGTCTTATGCTTTTTTCAACAACAAAAAAGGGGTCTAAGATGTCTGTAGTTGGTATACATCAAAAATAGTTTGCTAAGGTAAACCACTTAATGGCTTGCTGGGAAATCTCTGTATCTGTCGCTTTCCATGAGATGGTAAATTTCTGTACAGCACCTAGACATAATTTAACAAGTAAACGTATTTAGCTAATCACTATTTTACTTTGTTGTTACATGGACTTGAAAATGCATGTATCAGTAGAACTTTGCTTCCCATCTGGAGGAAGTATTTATTTACACTGACCCGCTTCCAATTCATTAGCAAAACCTGCATGAGAAGAGACGAGCATGTGACCAGATACCTATATTAAGGTGCGGGGAAGTACAGGAATTATTTTATTCATATTTTACATTTTAGTCATTCAGCCAGGTAGGCTCTAATCCAGAGCATCTTCCAATAAGTGCATTCTTCTTAAGGTGTCTTGGAAAACCAACATCTGACAATCATAGTAAGGACACTTTCCTTCATCGAGTCAAATGAATTTATTAACATAGTTCATGACCTTGCATTATATAATTCAAATATTTACATGAACTGTAACTTTCAGCATACCTGAGCAGTGAATTGTGCCACCCGATTCAATGCTTAACACTGGCCGGAACACACAGTTCTGGTCTGAAAATGACCAATGAAGTGGTCCTGAGGGCTGGCAGCTAGGGAACAAATAAATGTACTGGTCTTACTCACTACTAACAAAATTAATTACAAAATTAACTACTAACAAAAAGATTACAATGTTGTCCCAGACACTACAGTTCAAAATTACCAGATGTATTCTTACATAATCTAAATGTTTGTGTGACGTATATATCACATTTGCAAGACTATATTTCTTAAAACAGTTACATGTTTGGAACAGAGATCTTACTAGTAAGCACCAGTGGGTCATGGAAAAGGATTTCTGGGCTGTACGTTGGGCATGGGAGGGGCAATGGGCTGGTGCTTGGTATTGTTGTGGTAATAAAAGTAGATTCAGTGCAGTAATGGATTATACATGGTATGATCCAGATGTTACGTGAAGGTACTGAATCCTTTGTGTCTGCACAAGTAAGAGGAATGTGTGCTGAGTAAAGCAGTGCCACGCACAGAGGGTATCTGTGTCAGGGTTCCACCCTACCTGACTGTTTCTGGTCCGATCGCTCCCTCTGGTGGCCTGTGAGCGATGTGCTCCTCCCAGTCACAAATCATGCCGTTCAAGCACCTGGCCACCTGCACACACCTGTCCCTCATCACACTGATCACTGTCCATACTTAGTCTCCCGTTTCCCTTTGCCCAGTGTCAGATCAAACAAAATACTACGCTCGGTTTTTTCCATGGCTTGTATTTGTTCTTGACTCTTGCGTTTCAATGCAGCTTTTGGCCTTTGTTCGCTCATGACCTATATATATAATTATAATTATATATATATATATATACATATACATATATATATACCTGCTCCTATACTCCTTGACGTTTACCCTCATCGGTAATTCGAGTTCAACCTCCAACTACTCGGTTACCACTAAGGATCATTATATCGATTCTCTTTAGGAGTTGTTTCTCTCAAGTCGTGCGTTTGGATCCTCACCATCGCTCTGTTCAGGCACAATCCTTACAATCTGTTTCTTTGTGTGATAGGGTTTAAGTTTATGGTGGTCATGTGTTTGAAATGGTCAGCAATAACTAAGACATCTGTTAATGAGTTAAAGCCACTTGTGTATCTGTTACCTTCTCGTGACCCTTTGTTACCCCTTTGTGATTATCTCACTTGTGACCCTTTGAATTGGTCATCTGTGGTGTCCTAGTCCCCTGAGGGGAAGCTGGGGAAACAGACTTCCTTTTAATATAACCTAGTAGATAATAATTAACCAAGTGAATATGGGTTGTTAATAAAGAACAGTAGTGTATTGTCTTGACTGTATAAATACTGACAATTTTCCAGTGTTGAATCAGAGACTCTTCATGGTTACTTTAGGTGGCTGTGAATTTTACTCTCTTTGCAAGTTATTCTAATAAACTGTTAATTGTGCAGAACACCTTTGTTGTTACTCTTACCTGGAATTGGTAACAAATTAGATCGTATTTGTCACGTCTCCCTCTGGGGACGTGCCCCCTCCTCGCTCGGGCAAGGTCCGGCGTTCGGCTGCATCGGCTCTCTAGCTGCCACCGTTCCCCCGTCCCATGTCTTTACGAACGCACCTCCTCATTGCGTACACCTGTTGCTTGTTTGTCTCTGTATATATTTGCCTGTGTGAGTCCTGTTCAGTGTTGGTTATTGTTACGTGTGATTGTGTTCTGTGTAGACTACAGATAAGCCTTATTTCGTTTTCATTCATAACATACACAACATTTGTTTCATGCCTTTGTTTTTGGACTCTGGTAATAAATACTTTTTTCCAACTCCTGCGCTTTGTTCCACTTTAACTACTCATCACAGTATTAATTCAGTAATTTTCCACAATAGCATACAACCAACAGTGAGAGCAGACAGCAATTAATCTATATGTATGTTACCATGTTACTTTGTTTAAGTATGTGGAACGTTAAGGATTTTGCCTGGAGGAACATTGTTCAGACCAGGGGATTGAGAAAGTCTGGAATTGTTAGTGAGATTGGTCTAATGTTGGTTGGCAACTGGGAGAAAATAATATTGGTTTCCCTAGTCAGCAAAACATCAGGCTAGTTATAATTGCTGAAAAGGACAAAGAAAACATGACCAGCTTGGTTTGGTGTAGCTATACACAGTTGTGTGTTAGGCTCTCTTACAATCTCTTACACTTGAGTGTTCTGTTTTTCTGGTGATGGCCTGCTAAGCTGTAGAGAATTATTCCATTAAGGAGTATCAGAGGAATGGTGTCTGAGACAGCAGAGAATGTTTGAATTGCATGCAAATAGTAGTTCCATACCATTTTTGCAAAGAGAGGAGGACACCAACTTCAAATGGCTTCAAATGTCTGTTGATGTCAAAAACATATCAGGCATGGTAACCATGGCAGCAGGGTCAAAACATTATTCTTGACTGATGAATGTGAGAATATAAATTGGACTTCATAACTGAAGGATTATGGTTCAGGGCCGCTTCCAAAAAAAACATTTCTGGAAGCTGAGATTGCCATAGGACCTGCCTTCCACAAGTTCTTGGAGTCCAGCTGCTAGGGCATAAATTAAGACAATTTTATATACATATAATATAAATATCATGCAACAGAAAATGTAACAATCATTCTTTCTAATACATTACAGTAATTAAAGTCTTACATGGGTCAGGAGTCTGACACTTAGTAAGAAGGAAAGAAAGGTGTATAGCTGGGAGATGGGAATGTTCCCCCTTGGTGTGATATGGTCATCAGAACTTTCCTCAGGCTCGCTGTCACTCACATGTCTGTCATGAAAAAAAGCAAGGTTTAGAACATAAAATACATTTGGTACACACAAAATCACAAATTTTCTAGTTACCCCATTGATTTGCGTTCCTTAAATGTGGTCTGCGCATTGCAGCTGCAGTCAGAAAATCCAATTTGCAAAGGTGTTAGAGATCTCCCAGAAGTGTGTACTGTAGCACTTCCCTACCAAGACAAGTTTTGTAAGGGTTGAGATCCAAACGCGCAACTTCAGGAACCTAAGTAGGGAAGGTGAGTAGGTAATGAGGGACAGGTGCGAGCAGTTGGCTGTGTGCTTGATGACTGGGTGATTAGTGACGGTGAAGGGCACGTCGCCCACAGGCCACCAGAGGGGGTGGCAGAGCCAGAACAGAGTCCACTCAGGGTGGAACCCTGACAAGTTTGTTGTCATCCCCCTGTTCCAGACACTGTCACGGCCCGGGCTTAGTCTGGGCCAGGGTTTATTTTTTTATTCCTGTGGTTTTGTTCCCCTGATAGCACTCTTACGCATGCATTTCCCATATTGTCACCCACCTTCCCATTAAGCACAACTGCCAGCAATTCTATCATCAACACCACGCTATTTCAATCTCACTCTCTCCTTTTGTTTTGGCCAGTTTAATGCCAACCCAGAGTTGTGTTTCGTCCCTGCTTGTATGGTACGTGCCTACTTCGTTACCTACCAGTCAAAAGCCTTTCCTGCTATTTCAGCAGTTCTGTTTGTTTGAGTTTGTCTAGTCCATTTTCCCCGAGTGTTTTTTCCTTCCTGCCCTGCGTTCCTGGGGTTTTTGCCAGGTTCCCCGTTCATCACTCCGCGCCACACGTTTGGGTCCTCCCCCCTGTTATCCACCTGCCAGTCGTGACATACACAAGATTAGGGACGTATCTGATTAGAGACATTATTCCTTAGATACAGTTATTTTTTAACATCCTTTTGGGGATTCCATAGAATGGGGGCTTCTGGAATGGCCAAGTCAAAGGCCGGATCTTAATCTTGTTGAGTTGCTGCGCGGTGATTTCAAATGGGCTGTGCATCCAAAAAAAACATCAAACATCACACAGCTGAAAAAATTCTGAATGAAATAGTGGGAAGAAGGTTCTCCCAGTCAATGTCAGAGACTGCTGGGCTTTTATTGGCAACATCTTATTTAGGCTTTTTCAGCCAAATAGGGCAATACTAGCTATTAGGGCATTTCCTAACTTTTCCTCAGTAGGAAATGGCATCTTTGTAAAAGTTTGGTTAAATAAATGATCTTGGTTAAAATGTCATTGTTTTTTGTTCAGTTTACATCACTTTTATTTATAGCTTGAAAGAAGATCAAATATCAATAGGTCAATATTTCATTGGGTGTCCTATTTTTTTAATATGACTGTAGAAAGTGACCAGAGCAAATAAAGGATTCATGTGATTAATAGATCAGTGTTAAAGAACATTATGGTGTGGGGGTAAAAACTGTTTGTGAGTCTGGAAGTGTGTGGCCTGATGCACTGTTGATGTCTACTAGACAACAGCATGGTGAACAGACTGTAGCTTGGGTGGCTGTGGTCTTTTATGATGTTACATGCTGTCCTAAGGCACCGTGTTTGGTAGATGCTTTACATGAAAGGGAGATGGTAGCTGATGATGCGCTCCGCTGACTTCGCCACCCTCTGAATAACTTTGCAGTCAGCAGAGGAAAATCTGACATGACTGGCAATAAATCAGTCTGAGAGGAGGCTCTCAGTGGTGCACCTTTAAATGTTGGTGAGAGTTTTTGCAGACATACCATACTGGAGCAGATGTTGGTTCAGCTGCTCAAAGCACTTCATGATGATGGAGGTCAGTGTTACAGGGCGATAGTCATTCATTCATTCATTCAGGTGATGGAAGGTTTCTCCACTGAAAGTTCAGCAATTTTATGTGTCACATCTATAGCAACACCTACACCGGGTTCTCCAGCCATGGCCATAAAGGCGGCTTTGTTTCTTTGTAGCTGGCGAACATCAAGAGAAAACCACATATATTTTGAAGAGAGCATCTATAGTTTATGTTATATTCTATTGACAGATGACTGAGATATGCGTAGTTCGTCTGCAATGCATTTTTCCTGTGGCCAAGTTGTGCTAAATTGTCTAATCCCTGATCTCTGATGTTATTGGGCTGATTTTGTTTGTTTTTTAAGTGACTGCATCCCTGACTAGCTCCACTATGATCATTTTAGGATTGTTTGTTATTTGGTCGTAGGAGTCCTCTTGACTACCTCAAGCTTCACCGATTTTGTAGCTGGTTTTCGCCCTAAAATGATTTTTGAAATATTCTTAAACGAAAAATGTATGAGTCCTGAAATTAAGACCATCCGATCTGGTCATAAAACATACAGTATAAATAATATGTAAGACTTATGAGCCCACTCCCTATTCACAAACTAGACATTCCCATTTGGTAAATCATAAGTAGTGAAACAAAAGAAGTAACAAGCTGGTCTACATTAAAATGTGGTATCCTATCAATAAATCAATGGATGACACTCAACAATGTCTGATAACATTTCTGCATCAACATCTCCTTAGATCTGCCCATCATGATTGACAATAGCACATTGTCTCCTTCCTGGAGTGCAACATGATCCTGGACAAGTACAGTCTAGGTACATGTATTTCAATTCACTATTTGTACCACTCCATGCTTGTGCCACCAAACCATTACTAACTTAACAACTTATCACAAATCCTCCCATGTCACCGTGCTCCACCACAAACATCTGGTTTCTGGTTGAAGCAAGCATCTAATACAAAACCATGGTGCTTGCCTATGGAGCAGCATGGGCAGTACAGCCCTATCAAAGCACTGCTTTTGAATTTCCAGTTGTGCTGCTCTGGTATTAAAATGAATGGTGCTCTTTTATCTATCAAATAAATCAATCAAATGTATTTATAGAGCCCTACAGCAGTTGTCACAAAGTGCTTTTACAAAAACACCCAGCCTGAAACCCCAAGGTGCACGCTACAACAGTGTTGAAGCACTGTGGCTAGGAAAAACTCCCTATGGGTGGCAGATTTTAGGAAGAAACCTAGAGAGGAACCAGCCTCGGAGGGGTGACCAGACCTCTTCCAGCTGTGCGGAGTGATGTTTAAGAGTACAAATAATAGGGCTGTGTCCAGAGTCTATAAAGCCTAATCGTCTTGATCTGGGTTGGGAGGGGGTTCAGCAGAGTGGCAGCTCTGCTGACATTTTAGGTGTTTACACGAGTTGCCTAATATGAATATAAACAATGTTAATCGTATTTTTCAAGACTCCAGCTAGCAATTTGGAGAAAGGATTTTAGATGTATGCATCATCATACATAAACAATTACGAAGGTAAGAAAGCTAACACATTAACTAGCACTCCACCACAGAATGCAATGCGATTGTTATCATTAAGTGGTGGAGATCCCTACTTTATGTAATCTCATATATATATATATATTTATTATTATAGCCACCCTAACTCCTCCTACAGTTCTTGCACTACGACATTACAGCTATCAAAATGTGTGTCTCGTTTCCGATTGCAATTGTTTTTGTGGAGGGTTTGTTGCAAGGTATAGGAAATGTTTACGTGGCATAAAAACATAGCCACACTGGCCGAAGGGTAGTTAGCCACACTGAACGTCCAACCTATGTAAACAAACTTTCCAGAATGAGTTTGCAAGTAATGCTAGCTAGCTACAGTACTGTTTATGCAGTGACAATGAAATGGTAAGTGTAACATAGGTCACATAATGAACAAAACATTCTGTAAATTCTAAAAGGATAGTTACATTAGTTTCAGCCAATCAGGATTCCAAGAATTGTTATGTCCCGCCTCTGAATTACAGATAGACAGTTTTCTATCAGCAAGTTGCTAGCAGCATTTTTGAAGACATGTCATTTTAGCAAGCCTCACTAGATTGATTTCCCTATACTGAATGAAGTTTTAGAATAACTATCTGAATATTTAAGAAATACCCTAAAGGAAAAAATTTAAATTGCATCATTGTTGTGCAGAGACTACGTTTATTTGTCTCTGTTAGCAGAACACATAAAATTGTAATAAGAGGCTGATATCTTGACATGTCGCTAGCAAGCCAATGCTAACTTTACCCCATGTTAGTAGATGTAAATTTTGCAGTTTAAGCTAATTGGTAGCAATCTTTTCCAAGAGTCAAAATATAATATTACAATTAATTAACCAAATAACAATTATGCTTAACTAAATACCTGAATTATTGTGATGGTGTATGAATAAAAGTCACAGTAAGAACAGTGATAAGGCTAAGTGGGCCCATCATTTGCATTTCCAGCACACAACCAGGACTTCCTTGGACTTGAATTCAAGACACGCGACATAACATTTGTTGAACATTAGTTGAAATCACAGTTGTGTTTATTGGTTTCACCTGTGTATAATGTTCTTTTGTCACCTGTGCCACCAGTTGCAAAGAGGATCATTTCTGGAGGCCGCTTTTACACAATGTACACTGAGGCACCCAGCTGGTTAAAATAAATCATTGCAGGCATTTTTTTATTCCTGCAATTGAATTTAATTATGGCTCAATATGAAGATTCACATTATTTAATCTCATGAAGCCAAATTCTTTCAATCGCATCTCTCTCAATTGAATAACATTATAATAACTTTCATCAACACTCATTAGTAATTGATTCACAAAAGCGTGTTCCCACAGTTAATTGTTCTGCGACAAAGGTATTTATTCTTATTCCTGTTTACGTTCGATTGCATGTTTACTGACTGGATTAAGAAATACATATAAATGGTGCAATACATATATGTATGTTTTTCAAATTAGCAGTGGAGCTTTCATGGCTGAAGTGGACAGTGCTTTTAAGTTAGTGAAGTCGACAGTGCTTTATGACTTAATGAATTGGACAGTGATATTGACTTTTTAATGAGGACAGTGCTTTATGGGTTTGTGAAGTGGACAGTGCTTTTGTGGGCAGAAAAAAGAACAGTGCTTTTGTGACTGGACAGAAAAGTTGACAGTACTTTTATAACTGGACAGTAAAGGAGACAGTGCTTTTGGGACTGGGAAGTGATATACAGTGGGGAGAACAAGTATTTGTATGTATTGTAAACTGTATCTGTTTTAATTTTTATCGTTCAAAGTAATTTCAAAATGTTCCTATTCTGATATAGGAAACACAAAAAACAAACCTTGCCATTGATCTAACATCCAGGCGATAATGCAGACATTAAGCATATTCCTAATGAAGGGTAGCACAAAAAACTAAAAAGCATAGACGTCTTCTTAGCTATGACAGAAACATGAAAGAAATGACCTTGCTCATTACCTATGGGGATTGTTATTATTGTATTATGGTGTTGATTTTTGTTAGTGGTATCTTTTACATGATCATGTGATGGCAGTGATTTATTTCAGAGAACCAGAACATGTATAAAGTATTGTTGTGCATACAAATTATGAATACATGAACACATGAATACAAATTATGAATACGCGTTGTTTTCAAATTCATTTTTTCTTCAGAATTCTACACAAATACCCCACAATGACAAAGTAAACACATTTTGTTAAATGTTTTAAAAAGATTTGCAAAAATGAAGAACGAAAATATAAACATAAGTATTCACAGCCTTTGCTCATTACTTTGTTGAAGCACCTTTGGCAACAATTCCAGTCTAAAATCTTTTTGAGTATGACGCTACAAGCTTGGCACACCTATTTCAGAGCAGTTTCTCAGATTCTTCTTTGCAGGACCACACAAGCTCCATCAGGTCGGATGGGGAGCGTCGGTGCACAGCCATTTTCAGATCTCTCCAGAGATGTTCAATTCAGTTCAATTCTGGGCTCTGGCTGGGCCACTCAAGGACAATCAGAGTTGGCCACTCCACCATACAGGCTTGATTGGCAGAGTGCTGCAGAGATGGTTGTCCAGAAAGGTTCTCCTCCCGTCACAGAGACACGCTGGAGCTCTCTCAGAGTGACCATCGGGTTCTTGGTCACCTCCGTGATTTAGGCACTTCTCCCCGATCGCTCAGTTTGGCTGGGCGGCCAACTCTAGGAAGAGTTCTAGTGGTTCCAAACTTCCATTTACGGTTGATGGACCCCACTGTGCTCATTGAGACCTTCAATGCTGCAGAATGGTTTCTGTATCCTTCCCCAGATCTGTGCCTGAATACACTCCTGTCCTGGAGGTCTACAGACTTTACAGACAGGTGTGTGCCTTTCCGAATCATGCCCAATCAAATGAATTTACCACTGGTGGACTCCATTCAAGGTGTAGAAACATCTCAAGGATGCTCAGTGGAAACAGGATGCATCTGAGCTCAATGCTGAGTGTAATGGCAAAGGCTGTGAATAATTATGCACATGTGCTTTTTTATTTAAATGGATTTGCATTCAAAATAAATGCAATTTATCTGCGACAGCCGTTGGCATGTGAGATTATGGATGCCTCTGGTATCTAGAAAAGCTTTGATATCTCTACTGTACTTGCCTATATTAATAATGAAAATGAAAATCGTCTTTCGGCCGCGTAATGGTACTTTCTCATAGAACAATTGTATAATTGTGGTCAGATGTTCTAGTCTAGCCACAATGATAAAAAACAATGCCCAGTGGTCCAACATGAGGCACCGCAAATTGGTTCAACACTGAAACCGGTAGATAATTAGACTGTGTAGCCTTGTCATGTTGCGCTCTAGTAACTCATTGTGTTAGGTTGAGCACCTATAAACTAATCAAGAGATCTGCATAGAGGAAACCTCTTTATATTGTTCCATTGTGCATTTGTGATGAGGCAAGCCCCATAATTGTAAATGACAAAATTAATAGGTCATAACATTGAGGTAAAAATCACACCCAAATATTGGGTATAGTGTCACTATGACTTATGATTAGTATTAATAACACTTTTAAGTGTTTAATAAAGTGACACTTTGGATGTAGAATTTCCTTCAGTGTTCAAAAGAGAAGAAAACTGCTTCATGTTTGCAGTCCAAACACTACCTGCTGACAATGCAATTACAAACTGGGTTAGTGATGTGTCTAACAAAGATGTATTTCTTTTAGTTTACATGAATTACAATGTGTTTTATTATTATAGTATACCGTGTTCCAAATATCATGCAAAGTGGAATTAAGTGTCATAAACATTAAATATTTTGGTTTTCAATCAAACTCATGGATGGTATGGTGTCTCCGGGCTCTTTGGATCACTGAAATCAATCTCAGACACCTGTAATTACCTGTAGTTTGCCAGGTGAGCCCAATTAAAGGAAAACTACTTAAGAAGGATGTTCCACATTATTAAGCAGGCCACAGATTTCAAGCAATATCGGAAAGAAAAAGGATCTCTCTGCTGCCGAAAAGCGTCAACTAGTGCAATGCCTTGGACAAGGTATGAAAACATTAGATATTTAATGAAAACTTCAGCATGATCCTTGTACTGTGAAAACATTTGTGGCTGATTCAGAGCACAGACGGGTTTGTGCAGAAAAAGGCATAACGAGGAAGGTTACTGACAGACAAATTCATCGGATTAAGAGAGCATCTGCTAATCCGATGAATTTGTCTGGCAGTAACCTTCCTCAAATGCCACTACGAAGCAGCAAACAGGTATTTGAAGCTGCTGGTGCCTCTGGAGTCCCACGAACCTCAAGGTGTAGGATCCTCCAGAGGCTTGCAGTTGTGCATGAACCTACGGTCACCCCTAACCAATGCTCACAAGCTGAAACAGTTGCAGTGGGCCCAGAATTACATGAAGACAAATTTTCAAACAGTCTAGTTTACTGATGAGTGCCATGAAACCCTGGATGGTCCAGATGGATGGAGTAGAGCCACCATGTCCCAATAAGGCTGCGACGTCAGCAAGGAGGTGGCGGAGTCTTGTTTTTGGGCCAGAATCATGGGGAGAGAACTGGTAGGCCCCTTTAGGGTCCCTGAAGGAGTTAAAATGATATATATAGAGTTTCTGACTGACCACTTTCTTCCATGGTACAAAAAGAAGAACCGTGCCATCTGTAAGAAAATCATCTTCATGCATGACAATGCACCATCTCATGCTGCAAAGTATAACGCTGTGTCGTTGGCTGCTATGGGCCTAAATGGAGAGAAAGTCACAAGTTCAATGGATGCAAGAATTGTGAAGGTAATAACAAAGAAGGGGTCTTGGTTTAACATGTAACTTGCCCTGTTAAGATGTGTTTGATTGAAATAGCTTTTGATTTCAGTAAATATGACCTCCTAATGCCGCGAATTCAACAAATGACCATTTTCAGTTCTTTACAACCTATACAAATGTTCGTTTAATGAAATTCGACTTTTACCATAACAGTTGATGACTTGAAAATTATACTGATTATACTTACATTTGCATCGACTATTTAGGAAAATCAATGTACAATATAATTTGAATAATAATTTGAAACGTGGTGTAGTTTGAAACAGACTGTGCTACTGTGTCAGCGTTGTTGCTTTTTATTTATTTAATTTTGCAGATTGAATGTGCTGATTGTGTTGTGGAAAATGCCGTTCCCAACTCAAAAAGATGCAAGAACTTCAGAGGTTGTAAAATCAATTAGACTTTAAATGCAGCTTCATGCAGACCATATCTAAAATGCATGAATAAAAACAAAATCACCATTTATTATCGTTAAAAACTTACTACTTAATTTATTTTAAAAAAGTAGTCTGTCAACTGACACACCTGGTTAAATAGCATGCTATATATACTATGTTGTATAAAATAAACTTTTTACAACATAGCACATTGTTGTGTCTTTTGGATTCTGCACTTGCCCTGGTACATTGCCCTCAAATTCATTTCAAAGTGTCTGAAATGTGTATTTTCAGTTAATTGCAGGTTGACGGCATTTGAATTGACGCATTTTGCCTGTCGAGATAGAGTGCCTTACCCTGTTGTAATTCCCCGACTTGATTCCCGCCGGAATCTTGCTCTGAAAACAAAGATAAAGAAAAGATTGGAGCGGTGTGCAACTTCAATGTCAACTAAGTCCAAACACAGCTTACAAGCTGCAGCAGGGAAGCTCATCCCTGTTCTGGACTGGAGCTCTACTGTCCTGTAGGTTCTCTCCAACTCCTATTTAGCACATCTGATTCTTATAATCAGATGGACAGCCCTGACCTAGAGGAAACACATTTGAATAGAACTAGACAGCAGCCCATTCCAAATGGACCCACTAGAGACCCTCACCCTATTCCCTTCCTATCCCAATGGATCAACATAAAAAAAAATTGCTCAGCTTGGCCTATTTGTTTAACCTTACATAGAACTGAATGGGGTGTGTGGCGTGCTTTGAAGGAAACGGTCCAAGGCGCAGGAGTGGCAAAACACTCTGTACAAAGTACAGAACCAGAAAATAGAGCCATACAGACTGAGGGGAGACTCTGCTCCAGTACACGTAACATGCAACACTCACGGACATAGAGACTAGACACACAAGGGCTTATATACTGTAGAATTCAAACTACTTCCCCCGAGTCCTGAATCAGAGAATGTCCAGACGGTCAGCTATTTCCAAAGTAAAAGCCTTTTATTACAGATATATCTGGAGATCGTTCCCCAAAATACAGCTAGGAAGATCTGAAGTCCGTTCACATCGGACACATTTTATGTAGCCTAATCCCCCCTCAGTCATTGTATCGAAATTGATGAGCGCCCTTCCTAGGTGGGCGTGTTCTGTCCTGCAGCCCCCATCTCCCTCCATGGGGCCCTCTGCTGGCCTTGGAGGCCGACGAAGAAGACAGTTGAGGGGGTAGGCTGGCACCAGTAGATCTGACCATGGCTAGCTCGTTTCCATCCTCCTTGTTGTCTGCATCTGTGGGTCCAGCTAAAAAAGGCCATAAACCTGTCTTCCTATACATGCTATGTCCTTGCCTCTAATCTCTTGATTTATAGTCCTACCTCTGGAATGTACT
>JACXGK010013080.1:0-13427 GCA_016801125.1 Novumbra hubbsi
GTGAGTACTACGTGGTTTGTACTGGCAGTGAGCCGGCGGAACTGGGGTGCTTATGTAGGGTACTGATAGGAGTGATGGGGAACAGGTGTGTGTGGTTGACGTAGGTGATTAGTGACTGGTGCGTGCAGATGCACCACATGGCCACCAGAGGGCGCACTGGGACCGGAGCTGGGGACAGAGTCAGGGCGGAACCCTGACACTCTTGTAGCCAAAATCCTTTAACGAGAAAACAGAATTCGAGCACCCGAAGGAACTGAATCAGCGCTGAAAAATAAATAAGGTAAGCAGAACCTATTTAAATAAATCTGCATATTGAAGTTTACCAAATTACTTCAGTTCCTCCCGGGAGTCAAGAATTCCTAAATTAAATGTATTAACAAAAGGAGTATCATGTCCCTATAAAAAAAACAGTCAAATTAGAGTCAAAACAGACAACTCATACCGTAAAATAGCTCCAATAGGGTTGGTATGGGGGTGGTCAAATTAGAGTCAAAATAGACAACTTATACCGTAAAATAGATCCAAAGTGTTGGTATGGGGGTGGTCAAATTAGAGTCAAAACAGACAACTTATACCGTAAAATAGATCCAAAGTGTTGGTATGGGGGTGGTCAAATTAGAGTTAAAGCAGACAACTCATACCGTAAAATAGCTCCAATAGGGTTGGTATGGGGGTGGTCAAATTAGAAGGAAAACAGACAACTCATACCGTAAAATAGCTCCAATAGGGTTGGTATGGGGGTGGTCAAATTAGAGTTAAAACAGACAACTTATGCCGTAAAATAGCTCCACAAGTGTTGGCATAGGGGTGGTCAAATTAGAGTCAAAACAGACAACTTATACCGCAAAATAGCTCCAATAGGGTTGGTATGGGGGTGGTCAAATTAGAGTCAAAACAGACAACTTATGCTGTAAAATAGCTCCAATAGGGTTGGCATAGGGGTGGTCAAGAACCGACTCACATTGTAAAAAAGTTGTGAATAAAGTCCTTAAATTGTGACTATAGGCCTGTTAAATTGTGGTCTGCGGCCTGCTAGCATTGTAACTTTTCCACGTGGTTAAAAAGGGAGTGGAATGTATGTATGTGCGTACGTGAATGGAATGCATGCGTGTGCGTGACTTGTGTGTGAACAGAGGTTTGAGGATGTGTGAAATTGTGAATGCGATATTTGTAATTGTCTGTGGCCAACAGCTATTTTTATGTATATATTTACATTTAATACATTTATTATTAATTCGTTTGTTTTTTGTTTTTTCACTTTGGGCAGATAGGAACATTTATTGATTTGGAGTAGTTTAGGTATGTGTCTGAAAGCGCATCATTGTGAATGTTTATTGTCCACTTTGTAGAACTCTAGGGGCAAGAATGAAAATAGCAGCATGAATTAGGATAGGGTAAGTTTTCCTGAGTTGTGGATTGTGTGAATGTTTAAGATTGTGTGAATGTTGAAGTCAGCATTCTGCCCAGGGTGTAACAGGGGTTGGCCCAAAAACTCAAAGCTCCTCCCAAAACATGTTTTATTTAGTAGAGATTGAAACAAAGCCTGAGGACAACGCCCCCTTAGTGATGACAATGCAACAGTACCCTGCCTTTGCTAGGAAGTTAAGAGATTAGCAGGAAGTGGGAGAAGTGGACAAAGGATACAGACAAACCGGGGCCACCTACTGGCAGTTTTTCAAAGGGACACTTGATAACGGTTCAACAGATACTGGTTCAAAAATCCCTGGACAGGGAAACCAGAGACAAGAAATCGACTGTTAGTAGCAACACACTGTTCCAGTTATGGAGGGTGGAGAACCAGCTGTACGATTGGAGAACAAGAAAGAGTAAACTTAACTTGAATATGGTATTTATCAATCCCTGTCAGACTTTTGTCCCACATTTTCAGCAGGTGAGACTGAGAGAGCAACTGTGCATTTGGAAGGACTGGTGATATTCAAGGGAAAGATGGTGACCTTTGCAGTTGATCCAACCACATCCCAGGCGCAGCCTGCAGCCGACGGTACAGAAGGTTTTCCAGCTGCTGTAGATTACAGCACAACCAAAGATCCACAGGCAACGGGCCCCAAAGTTTCTCTTACCCAATCTAAATGAATCTGATGATCCATATGCTCAACATGTACCATTGGGTGCAAGAGACTTACAGGCCATGCTCAACAAGCTTCCTAAACAGTCTGAAGGGGGAGAAAGATGGATTACTGTGTTTGAGCAACAGGCTGTTGAACAGCCAACACGGCAGCAGCAGCCTACCATTACACAACTACAGACTTTGGTTATGCCACCACAGGGGAGGAACACCTATGGTCAACAGAGAAGGGGAAACTGACGTGGAGCTGCAAACCGCAGAGTCGAAGACCCAAAGGGACAACCTGTCTTTTGCTGGGGATGTCAGCAGCCTGGACACATACGTGGTGAATGCACCATTAACCCCTGGCGACAGCCTTACCAACAACGACAACAGCCACAACAGCGAGCCACTGGTGCAAACAGACAAGGTCCCATTTGGTATCCCCCAGGAAGAGAAGATGGGGGAAATCGATAAGACCCAAGATAAACCCACAGACAGACCAAACAACGTTTCAGATGACGTGATATCTGATCAGATGGTCACTTTCATCTACCAGTCCCATCCAAGAACAAAGAACTGGGCTTACAGTAGGCAAAAAGCAAATAATTTTTATAGACACTGGTGTACGACACTTTGGCTTTGTGTGGTCCAACAGACCTCACTATGTGGGTTTATAGTTGCACACTCAAAGGTAAAAATAAAAATAAAATATTCGGCCCAGGCAGCTGAGTTGTTGGAACTCCCCATGTGTGTAATTTAGGAACTGTTAAGTGTCTAAATGTGTATAGTGACTCCGCTTGCGCGGTTGGTGTGGTTAGATGTGAGTGGGAAGTTGGAGGATACCTGACTGCAGCAGGATCCCTTAAAAAAAAAAAAAAAGCAAAACTAAAGAGTTGTGCCTCAAATAGAAGCTTGATGCTGTGAACTCACCTTCTGCTTTGGCTGAGGTTGAATGTGCACACATACCGGTGGTAATTATGGTGTATCGCAAGGTGATCATGTAGCCAACTGGCAGCTGAAACTTTGACCCCAGTGGAGTCTCAACAACTTTCCTTAGTGGAGATTGGTGAGTGCTCTCTGGAAGACTTACTGACTGCACAAAAGCAGCAGTCTCTGGACACCTGTTCGGGGTGTCCAGGGGTTGCATGCAAGACCCTGACTCTCGTACCAAGCAAGCTCTGGGAAAGTAGTTGCCCCTATGGACTTAATCACCTCGTGGTGTAGTGTGTCACACTGTGTGTGCCACTCTCCAAGGGGGAGATGGTTAAGAAATTAAGAACAGCGCGCGAATAAGAGATACAGTTTGGTCGTAATTGATAGATTTTCACGGTGGGTGGAAGCGTTTCCGACTGCCAACTGTGATGCCAGATCCGTTGCGAAAAATCTGGCTAATGAGATTTTTCTGCGTTTCTGAGTTTGCACCAACATTTCACCAGACAATGCCACTCACTGCACAGCAGAATTGATCAAAGAGATGTGAAAAAGTTTAGGCATCAAACAAAAATTCTCATCTGTTTACCATCCTGTAAACAGAGGCACTGGCCTTACGCCCCGCAAACTCAAGACAGGCAGACCAATGCCTGGTCCCCCACGGGAGACCAATATAGGGCCACCTTTAGACAGTTGTCTAGTTGAAATGTCAGAAACTAACATCCCTCGTTGCAGATCTCTCCAAACAGGTGGGAAGAGCGCATGCTGGCCAAACAGAGACGATCGCAGTAACCTCCAAGCAGCTACAGGTGGGGGACTGAGTCCGAGTCAGAGTTCATAAGCGCAAGTGGACTGAGCCTAGGTGGACGGGCCCGTACGAGGTTAAGGAAGTGACCAGCCATTCCGCACAAGTCAGATGAAAGAAAGGGGCCCCATGGCGTTACCGGACCCACTGCACACCAGCTGACCAGCCTTCACGAACCCTGCGAGACATCTAGACATCCTGCACAGACTCAGCCTCGCTGTAAAAGATGCAAGGCCCGTTCGGAGGTCTCCGGGGTCGGAGGACCACGAGAGGAAGAGAAGCAGCGAGACCATAAAATCCCATGGCTCGGTTGGGCTGTACCCATATTGAACTGATGTTATCCACTTTGTTGAGTACACTAGGGGTGTTGGCCATGATGTGGGGTATTGAATATTCAACCCCAACTACTAAAGGGTCACCCAATATCTCTGCCACCCATGAACTGTCTAATAAGCAAAGCCTAATCAATTACTCTGGCAGTGTTTTTTCAGGGCGCCCTGGTAACAACTGCCTTGTCCAAAGACCCTCCCCCTGCTTATCAGCTTCCTTTTGTTACAGCACGACGGAACTGCTTCCTTACTATCGGAAGATGACGACGAGTGGTAAATCCTTCTTTCCCCTATCGATTCACACCTTATTAGGTGTGAAAAGGGGGATTTGTAAGGAAAAATACGCTTCATTCTGTGTGTTTTGAAATGATGAATCAATGTGTCATAATAAGCTATAATCATAATTGTATGCCTATGCCTTAAGAATGTATAGCCATATCATGAATGCATTATTTACAGCCAAATAAAACTGTTTAAAGCATGAACAAAACAAGTAATGATATGTAGTAATCACATTGAAGACACATGTAAAGGTTGGGTGATAAAGCAGAGGGTGAACGAATAACAGGAAGCGCCTAGGGGGTACAAGAAAGACCAGGAGACTACAGAAAGACGCATCCAGGTTCGAGAACACCAGCCGCAACAGGAAGACATCGCACAATCAGAGACTCAGTTCAGCCAATCAGAACACTACGCACACCACGCAACGTGAAGACTTACAAGAAGATATGACCAATAGGCTCCCTTAAGGAGAACCTATAAATTTGAATGTATCTAAACAAAGCGCTCTCTCTTTCTCCCAGCTGATCCCAGCCGAAACAAGAGCTGTGCACATTCGATAGGGATATGATACTCCGGTTAATAAATACATTGATTATTTCTAATTGGACAAAGTCGTCAGGGTAATTTTTTTCTTAACACCAGGAAGAGGAAAAGTAAACACGAGCTAGCAGAGGTGTCCTGGTAGATCTCCTGGCGCCATACTACCCCTTCAACTGTCTTCCTTGTCTGCCTCCGAGGTCACCAGCTGGCCCCACGGTCATAGACGGGTTCTGCAAGACGGGACACGCCCACCCAGGAAGCACACTCAGCAATTTCTATGCAATGACTGGGTGGGGAGGGGGCTACATAAACTGTGTCCGATGTGAACGGACTTCAGATCTTTTTCTGCTGTACGGCAAAGACTGATCTCCAGATAATTATCTGCAATAAAGGTGTTTACTTTGGAAAGACATGACAGTGTGGATATTTTCTGATTCGGACTCGGGGGAAGGAGTTTTGACTTAAACAACTTGGGGCCTCGCCCGGAATCAGAGAGTGTTCATGCCAATTTACCGAACCAGAGCCTCCGAAAATTCTGAACGATTTTCCGCCGGGCAACTTAAGAAGGTAAGCAGAACCTGTTTAAAACAAAAATCTAAATCCTAGAAGTGGCGTATCCAACCTTGTTTTGACGAGAATAAGGACTCTGCGGAGCGGCGTCTCCGTAGGGATCGCTGGGGTTGAGGCCCAGAGAATTGAGGAACTCCGAATCCCTACATAGAGGTTGGAGGCCTGGAATTTTAAGACATTCCAAATTCCTACATAGAGGTTGGAGGCCTGGAATTTTAAGACATTCCGAATTCCTACATAGAGGTTGGAGTCCTGGAAATTTAAGACATTTTGAAGTACCGAATTAAGGCTCTGTCCCCGCAGAAAATCATACACCTTAGACTAAAAACGCAAACCTGTTTTTACTGGTGATTTGTGTGTGTAAATGTCCCTTTGTTTTGTCACTTGGTGTTGTTCGTTGTATATTGCTTTTGTGTTGCTGTTACTTGTTGCATGTAAGTACTGTAGGAGCCGTAGGTGAACAGAGATTGTGTGGGGTGTGTGGAAAATGGAGCCGGAGAACGTAGAATGGAAGCCATGGGCTGAACAGATTGAGTTGGTGATGGGTGTGGTGAGGAGTGAATTGAAGGGTGAAAATGTGGAGAAGGAAGTGAAGTTACATAGAGATATGTTAAAGAGGTGGTTTATGGTATAGACAGGTGAAATAGTATTCATCATACACACACACATAGACAGACACAGAGGAGGCCTGGGGAAGGAGTGTGGTTTTAGATAACTGTAAAATATAAATTTGGTAGTTAGGGATAATTTGTATAACACAAATTTGTATAACAGGCATAAACTGTAATCTGAATATCAGAAAGTGGAGCTAAATATTAAAAGGCATAAATTGTTGGCAGTCATGCCAGGAGAGGGAAGTAATAAAGCTACTCTTAGCAGAAGGAAAGGGTCCGCTAGATAGCATAGCGGAAAAGAAATGTTGCGTACAATTTGAGGTTTTGTAAAATGATTCCGGTTGATGAAAAGAAGTCAATATAGAGGTAAAATCTGATTCTATATTGCACTATTGAAATGGAATTCCAATTAGAGTACTCGTTGTATACAAAATTTTAGGACACTTGGGCAGTTGAAAATTATGAAACATGACAAAAACATGTTGAGTTAGAATCAATTAGTCAATGTTAAATGTATTGTTTGTGTTTGTACATCGTGTGTACGTCTTGTTATGTATGGACATATTAAAATGGCAATGATAATTGGGTGCTTTGTCCGGTTTTCCTGATCCTGTCAGCTTGGGTCCTTTTTCCAGTCGGGTTGAGCACGCGCTCCAGGGGTTACTACTCTGGATCTCCATTCCTCCCTTGTGAGCTAGGCTCATGGGGTTGAGACGGAGGTGCCTGGCTGGAGTTAGGCTAGAGCAGGGGTGTCAAACCGGTTCCTCGGAGGGCCGTGTGTCTGCAGGTTTTTTTTTCCTGTAAATTGGTTCCCAGTTCAGACCTAAACAACCAGGTGACGGTAGACCTAACCAATTAGTGACCTAATTAATCAATCAAGTACAAGGTGACAGCGAAAACCTGCAGACACTCGGCCCTCCGTGGATCCGGTTTGACACCTGTGGGCTAGAGCATGATTAGGTACAGGCTCCCGGACCTAAATATTGATTTGGGGTGAGAACGCAATAATTGCTTAGGGACGTGCATGTATGCAAATTTTCAGTATGTTAGTGGTACACTCTTGACTAGTATTAATAGCATTTATTGTGCAAATTATTTATTTTTTGACGTGTGACGACAAAAATACACACAAAAATATATAGGTTTGTTTGGGGTGACGTTCTCTTTGTGTTTTGTCTCTGTTATGTTTTGTGTCTATCTGTTCGAATGTGTGCGTTAGTAGGGCTGTTAATTTGTGTGTGTGGAAATGGGAACGTTTGTGTGAAAGTTCAATTGTTTCTGACAAGAGCTAAAATAGGTTAATGGAGATACGCACGCATCGATTGTTGTTAAATGTTGTGTTTGTCAGTAATTGGTTTTGGTTTCCCTGTGCACGAGGGATACAATGTTTTTTCAGGTAATATGTGTATTTGATCACGTTAACCGTAGTGGCAGTTCGACTGCCTAATGCTTTTATTGGTTCTGTTCGCTGGCATGCGTACAGCTGCTTGGGAGTGATCTTGGGTATTTCTGCTTTTGCATTGGTAAATTTCTGTTTGGTTTGTTGGGGTCATTTAATCAAACACACGCTGTTTCGGCTGTCATGTTTTCTCTCTCCTTATCTGGGGAGGACCAGTATTGGAATCTTGGTTCCACTGGGTACTTAGTTTTGCCGTGCATCACACGCTATGTCTGGAACTGTCTTCTTTGTCTGCCTCCGATGTCACCAGATGGCCCCACGGACAGTGAGGGGGTCTGCAAGAAGGGACACGCCCACCCAGGAAGCACACTCAGCAATTTCTATGCAAAGACTGGGTGGGGAGGGGGCTACATAAACTGTGTCCGATGTGAACGGACTTCAGATCTTTTTCTGCTGTACGGCGGAGACTGATCTCCGGATAATTATCTGCAATAAAGGTTTTTACTTTGGAAATACTTGACAGTGAGGACATTCTCTGAATCAGACTCCGGGGAAGCAGTTTTGACTTCAACATTAGCCCCATCTACATTGATCACAGTAACACTCTGAGCATGCGTATTAATATTTTCATTGTACGTACATTGCATTGTGTGAGAAGGGCTAGCCCTATGGCATACTACTGTAGGGACCAATGAACATGAAATAAAATCTCCACACAAGTAATATGCAATTTTGCAAGATGCTATATTCATAGATAATTAATTCTAGAAAGTAATCATTCAGAATTAATATTAACAATTTTGTTGCAGTGGCCAGAACTGTGTGTAGTTTGTAAATTCCAAATATGCGTTCATCAGATTTGATCCAAGAACATTACTATAGTGCTGTCCCATTCCTATTTATAGCATTTTGAGCCCTTGCAGCCTTTTGCACTCAATCACTTACTAGGTGACGTCAATTAATTCTGTGAGGGTTCAGGGCTTAGGGTTTAGTGAAGGGCCTTTAAAGCTTTTCTGTTTATAATGTTGCTTCATTTAATTGATGGAAATGACTACCCTGTTGTTTTGTTTATATTTATATGATATATATATATATATTATTATATTTATATATTGTACTTTAACTTATTAAGTAAATGTTTGCACATTTTATATTTACTTTAATTACCTCATACCACTTACTGTTTTTGTTGTCATGCACCATAACACCAAAGGAATGTGCAAATGTACTTGGCAATAAAGTTTCTGATTCTGATTTCACAAGATTTAATAATGTTCTGTTTAAAATATACTATTGTGTTTATTGCTTTATTTTAATGATTCTACTACATGTAAAAAAATATATAAATCGCAGCAAATTGTGCAATTAATTCGTCTTTTTTTTTTATTGATTCTCAGCCCTAATATACAGTGGAGGAAAAAAAATATTTGATCCCGTGCTGATTTTGTATGTTTGCCCACTGACAAAGAAATGATCGGTCTATAATTTTAATGGTAGGTTTATTTGAACTGTTAGATACAGAAAAACAACCAAAAGAGTGCTCCTAATCTCATTTTCTTACCTGTCAATCCGATTCCAAAATCTCCACCATAGCCAAGAGCAAAGAGCTGTCCAAGGATGTCAGGGACAAGATTTGGTGACTTGGTGAGAAGTTTGGTGCGATTTTTCACAAATGGAAGAAACACAAAATAACTGTCAATCTCCATCTGTCTGGGGCTCCATGCAAGACCTCACCTTGTGGAGTTTTAATGATCATGAGAACGGTGAGGAATTGGCCCAGAACAACACACGCGGCTGTTGTCAATAATCTCAAGGCAGCTGGGACCATAGTCACCAAGAAAACAATTTGTAACACACTACGCCGTGAAGGACTGAAATCCCCCAGCTCAACAAAGCACACGTACAGGCCCGTCTGAAGTTGCCAATGAACATCTGAATGATTTGGAGGAGAACTGGGTGAAATTGTTGTGGTCAGATAAGACCAAAATCAAGCTCTTTGGCAACTCAACTCCACTTGCCGTGTTTGGAGGAGGGTGAATGCTGCCTACAACCCCAAGAACACCATCCCCACCATCAAACGTGGAGGTGGAAACATTATGATGTTTCCTGCTAAGGGGAAGGGACAAATTCACTGCATTAAAGGGACAAGGTGTCATGCCCTGGCTGCGGGCCCCTTTTTACATGTAGTAGAATGACCCATGGCGAGGCCTCTAGACAAGGCAGACAGGGCATTGAAACATTTTTAAAGTGTAAAATGCTAATCAATTTATAATTTATTTGAATGTGTTTTTTTGGATTTTCTTGTTGTTATTCTGTCTCTCACTGTTCAAATAGACCCACCATTGAAATTATATTCTTTGTCAGTGGGCAAACGTACATAATTAGCAGGGCATCAAATATTATTTTCCTCCACTGTGTATATATATATATATATATATATATATATATATATAGTATATACGTTAGCAAAAGTGCCCTCTTGGATGCCCTTATGCTAGATTAAACATGATAAAGGGTCCTGTATGGTGGACCAGTGTGCAAGAAAACATGATAGGCTTTCAAGGATGCCCCTATGTGTGACAAAATGTGGTAAAGTCCCCTTGGGGTGCCTAACCAGTCGAAAAAACATGATCTGATGTGAACAGCTCTTCAAGTCCAGCCACAAATGCTCGATTGGATTTAGATATAGGCTTTGACTTGGCCACTCCAAAACATTTACCTTGTTGTCTTTGAAACATTTCTGTGTAGTTTTTGCTGTATGCTTGGGGTCGGTGTCTTGCTGGCAAATAAATCTTCTCCTAAGATGTAGTTCTCTTGCAGACTGAGTCCGATTATCCTCCAGGATTTGGCGAAATTCCCCTCTACCTTTACAAGCCTTCCAGGGCCTGATGCTGAGAAACATCTCCAGAGCATGATTCTGCCACCAACATGCTTCATGGTGGAGATGGTGTGTTTGTGGTGATGCGCAGTGTTTGGTGTTCGCCAAACATAGCGTCTAGTCTGATGGCCAAAAAGCCAAATTTTTGTCTCATCAGACCAAAGAACCTTCTTCCAATTGAGTCTCCTACATGCCTTCGACTGGTGAAGAACCCGGGCAACAGTTATTGTATGTACAGTCTCTCCCATCTGAGCCACTGAAGCTTTTAACTCCTTCAGAGTGGTTGTAGGTGTCTTGGTGGCCCCCCTCACCAGTCTTCTTGCCCGTTCACTCAGTTTGTGAGGATGGTCAGCTCTACGCAGATTTGAAGAAGTGCCATACTCCTTCCATTTCTTAATGATGGATTTAACTGAACTCCGTGGGATGTCCAGTGAGTTGGAAATCTTTTTGTAGCCATCTCCTGACCTGGTAGTTTACATTCAGTCCTTTCGCAGACTGCCATGCCCTAAGCAGAAAACATACATGAAAGAAAAGCAAAAGGGCTAGTAATTACTGTAATACATTACAGTTTTCATATTAACATTTGTGCCTTGTTATTTGCTCTACCAGATAAATCAGTAAGCCAAGGGATTCCAGAAGGAGATATGGTGATGCTAGGGAAAGAGATAGTAAAGATGATGATAAAGATGCCAGTTAAAAAGAGGAACAAGATGTCAGAAAGTGTGATTCAGATGAAGATGGCAGGGAGAGTGACAATGATGATAAAGATGCCAGTGATAAAGGGGATGAAGATGTCAGAAAGTGTGACACCAATAAAGATAGTGTTTATTGT
Organism: Novumbra hubbsi; assembly: GCA_016801125.1. Taxonomy (NCBI): domain Eukaryota; kingdom Metazoa; phylum Chordata; class Actinopteri; order Esociformes; family Umbridae; genus Novumbra; species Novumbra hubbsi. Next base: position 11,248 of record JACXGK010013080.1, read on the forward strand.
GGAATTCGTTATTCCTAAGAAGTAGTAAGGCGGAGGGTTAATAAGTTACTTGGGACATTCCATAAGAAGAGGGGGGGTCAGGAAGTTAGGAGAATAAGACAATGGACACTTTTTGCATGGAAACCTATAGATTAACTCCTAGCTTGACCACCACACATGGGACTGATCAAGTGACCCAGGAAGGAGAGGAGGGGAGACCGGCCAGAGGGGTCCTGCAAACTTCCTGGCGCCGGACACAACAACACCATTCTCATCTACCCCGGAAAAGGTCACCAGATGGTTCACCCCAGGGCTGGGGGCTGCGACACGAGACACACACACATCCAGGAAGCACGCGCAGCAATTCTGATGCATCGATTGTGTGTGTGGCTATTTAAACTGTGTCCGATGTGAACAGACTTCAGATCTTCCTGTCCTGCGAGACAGATCTCCGGGTGCATTTGTAATAAAGGTGTATGATTTGGGAAGACTTGACGGCGTGCATATTCTCTGATTTGCAACCCGGGGGAAACATTAGGTTTCTACATTTTGAAAAAGAACAGTTTGAAGGGGATAGAGATGAAAGTGAACTTGACAAAATAGAAATGGAAAACCATTGAAAATCCAAATTACACAAATAACACAGGCACTGCACTTCTGTTGGCATAAAAATATCCAACTGATCCTGCACATGTTCAAAAGCACAGCATAGATGACTCAGAGAGATATGTGGAGTTCAGTTGCTCTATTGGGCCTTGTCAGCCAGGCATGATTTCATGTTCTGTTTTAGTCGCAGAATCTTTTTGAAGGAGGAAAAGTATCAAAGTAAGACAGCTTGGCGAACAAGGGGAGTTAACTGGAAGACGGTCACAGAAATAATTAAGGAACATAAAGAAACAGAAGCACACATTATAGACATGGTGAGATGGAGCAACTTCAGACGAAGACCCCTGGACCAGACTTTTGAAAGAGCAGACATGGAAACCAAACCCAAAAAATAACAAGAACTATAGAAAAACCGAGAAATCATGGCTAGGGTAGTAGATATAACATTATAACTTGTGAGGCAAAATGGAGCAATCAGGAGTAATGATGAAAGTAGCACATCTTTAAACAAAGGCAACTTTCTTGAACTTGTTCAGGTATTGGTTAAATGTGATTCTACCATTAAAATTGATAATATCAATCACATCCAGTCCCAAAAGGAAAAGCCACAGATGTCTCTGTTGGCCTTAAAGACACAGAATGACATAATCAAGGCCCTTGCCACTTATGTCAGAAGAGCCATTCTCAAAGAAATTGATGAATCAAAAAGATTCTCCATTCCCTTGGATGCGACAACAGATGTTTCCCCATGTCGGACAGGATTTTTTTGTTGTTTGCTTTTTCCGTGACATTCAAATTAAGGAGCGATTCTTGCAAGTTTGTGACGTGACAGAAACTACGGGTAAAGAATTAGAGAATGTTGTTATGGCACTCCTTAAGGAAATGAGTTGAAAATGGAAGGCATCAAAGGCTATGATGGCGCAGAAAGTATGAGCAGAAGCTTGTATAAAGCTTGTATGAAGCTTGAATGAGCTTTATATATTTATAATATACAACAAATTCTCAGTGATATCACGTGTATGTGTGTGAATTTTATTTTTTATAATTCTGAGTGTTGTTCTTTCTTTTACAGAAGTGTAAGTAGTCACAGGCCTACTTAAAATCAGTCACATATTTTCTTTTAAATGTTAACCACAGTTTGGAACCATTAATGCATCACAAATTTCTGTCTGCTGGTGCCCCACCATATGCAGCTGCTGCCCTTTTTGTTTATTTCGCCACTGCCCCTCAGCCGCTGCATATACAGTTAATGAGTGCACTGATTCCAGATCCAGGCATACTCTTAATTTCATAATGTTAAAAAAATATGTGAAAAACATGGTACTTTTACAAAATGTTGGATAAAAAGCAGAGATAATATATTTTGGAAAATTATTAAATCTATAAATTTAAACAAAATTAAAGCTGCAAGCAGCGTTGCAGGGGCTAAGCAGAAGTTGCCTGACTTGATAACTGAAAACGACCCGATCGAGCGAAAACCGCGGCAGTGAGGCGACCGAGTTCGATCGGTAAAAGCGTTAGTGAAAAATGACCAGAGATCCTGTTTGGCTCTTCGCCTGTGGGGTATCGACCTAAGGGTCCATGGCACCTGACCC
>JACXGK010013081.1:0-13352 GCA_016801125.1 Novumbra hubbsi
TCCAAACAGTTCCACGGAGGGCCGAGTGTCTGCAGGTTTTAGTTTTTTCCTGTAAATTGGTTCCAGGTTCAGACCTAAATAACCAGATGAGGGTAGACCTAACCAATCAGTGACATAATTAATCAATCAAGTACAAGGTGAGAGTGAAAACCTGCAGACACTCGGCCCTCCGTGGAACGGTTTGGAGACCCCTGGTCTATGATGTCAGAGCCCAGGCTCACTTCGTTACTGCGTCTCATAGGTTTCAACTGGCAGCTGTTCTCCCAACTGAAATGTCCTTGTTCCATGAATGAATTGGGAACTTAATGGCTAACTGTAGCTAAGGCAGGGCAATACTGGAATGGGGAAGTGTCTATGTTCTAAACGAAGTCAGAAGTCAGATAAGCAGTCAATAGTCCAACTCTAAATTTCCCATTTCCATTTATGAGAACTCATATCATTCACTGTGCCAATGTTTTTGATCTTTGTCTGCTGTACAGTTGCTTTATATCCCGAGTCAGCCTGAACTGAATGCCTGTGTTATATGGGGAAACAAAAACCTAGCGGTGGAACACGTACTTGAATGCACTCATGATCATGCTACTCCATGAATCCTTTTCTGTTGTTCTGAATTGCCTTGTGAAAGTCTAACATGAACGGGTCCTATATTACAACCAGCAATCATGGAAAGGAAGCCCATCGGACCCAGAATGCAACAGTAATTGTGCGATGTTGGGGACACTGGGCTGTTCCCCAAATAAGGAACTGCGTGTCAGGAAATGGCGACACCATATTTTCCATAAGTTCTTGTTAGGGCTATTACTAATGACTATTTGGGAAATGATGTTGTCTATCTATCATTCTGACACATCATGAAGATATTTCTACAAATCTTTATTGTGGTTCTGATTCCAGTGAACAAGACTTGTGCCCAATAAACTGGGTACTGAGGGTAGACCAATTTCCACAATTAAAGGGTCAATTGGTGTCTGTGTGTCTGTATCTGTGTGTGTGTGTGTGTGTGTGTATCTGTGTGTGTGTGTATCTGTGTGTGTGTGTATCTGTGTGTGTGTGTATCTGTGTGTGTGTGTGTATCTGTGTGTGTGTGTCTGCCACTGTCTCGCTCTATTCATCTCTTGTGCAGGAGTCTAATTAATATCATCCATCTCACTTAAAGTGACATCACCTTCTCTCCTTCCCTCCCTCTCTCTCTCTCTTTCATCCTCTTTCTACCTCCCTCTCTCTCTCTCTTGTCCTCTTTCTCCCTCCCTCTCTTTCTCTCTATCGATCATTACGTGTTTTTGCATCCTGCTCATGCTTTTAAGAAAATCCATTTGGTCACAGTCATTTAGCAGACGCTCTTATCCTGAGCGACTTACTGTAGTGTTTGCACGCACTTTCACACTATCCTGTATACACACGCGCGCGCGCGCACACACACACACACACACACACACACAGCAGCTGTCCCGGCGTTGTCTGATGTGTTCATCTCCTGCCAGGCAGTTTCCAGTGCAGCCTTGTCAGAGGGGGGGTCTGTTCCCAGGGCGGAGGTGGACCTCTTCAGTGAGAAGGGCAGCAGCACTAAGCCAGAGGATGGAGCCAAGAAGCCCCTCTCCAAGGACTCCATCCTTTCCCTGTACAGCAGCACCGCGGTCAGCACTCCGGCTGCAGCCCCAGGTAATGTCCCAGACAGCAGGGGGAGGCTCCCCGCCATTGGTCTGAGCCCAGGGGTTGCTGGTGCAAATCCCTGGCTCTTGGCCCACATTTACTGTAAGTCGCTGTGGGTCAATGTGTTTGGCAAATTACCAAAATGTAAATATATCATTTCTTACTCTTAATTTGACATTGTTGCAGCCAAAATGTAATGGGGGCAACTTTGAGGATGGATTGGCCCTGCTGACATTGTAATAAGCGTTGACCCAGATGTGTGTGTTTTGGCCTCCAGCTGCTATATATCTGGGCCAGCCTCCGATACAGCAGTTCCCCAGTCAGCCTTCTGGACAGCCCAACTTCCAGGCCTTCCCCGTGATGGGCGGAGCTATTCCGCCCACAACCATGATGGGCGGGGTTATGGCCCATGGAGGAGGAGCAATCATGCCACAGAACTCCAGCATGATGGGCGGCATGGCGGTGCCAAACGGTTACATGGGCATGCAGCAAGGCATGATGGGGCCTCAAGGCGGAGCTATGCCTGCGGGGGCGGGACCTCCCCAGATGTACGGCTCCGTGACGCAGCAGCAGGGCCAGTGGAACGTGAACCAGGTAACGGACAGGCCACTCACACAGTACCGACCTCCGGGTGGTGACGGGAAGGACCAATCATATTCGTCCCTCTATCACAGGTGACCCAGCAGATGTCAGGCATGGCCGTGAATGGTGGGGTGGCAGCCCCGCCCGGTTTTGTCCAACCAGGTGCTCCCACGGGAGGGTGGGCAGGGCCTCCTTCTGGCCAGACCCTCAGCACCCAGCTGTGGAAGTGAGGGGGGCTGAAGATGAGAGACCGCGCCCCACCGAGCCCGGAACAGGACCCAACACACGGAGGGCCGCCTCTGCGGACCGCTTCCCTGTTCTTCCTTCTCCCCTTTTCTGGTTCTGTAGAGCAGAGATGTCCAACCGGTTCCCCAGAGGTGCACTCCGGTGTCGGCAGGTTGCTCTCACCTTGTACTTGATTGATTCGTTAGGTCACTAATTGGTTAGTTTTCAACCACACCTGGTTTAGGTCTGAACTGGGAACGCAACCCTGCGTGGAACCAGTTTGACACCCCTGGTCAAGGCCTTCCTTCCTCCCACGCTGTGTTCAGAAGGTCAAAGGGCAAGAGGGTTGAGTCTCGAGTGTGTCGAAACACGGCAGCTGTGTGTCGTCCGCAACTTTCACTTTCCTCTCCTTCAATGGTTTTCTTTTCCTTTGGTAAAAAGCTGCTGGACAAATGAACCAAAAGAGCCTACTGATAATAATAACCCTAATATATCATTACCTAAACGGATACTGAGTAAATTGATATTTAAGTGAGAGATGTGGCTTCTATGACGGTGACTTTTCCAGCCCCTCCTCCCCTATCAATCTTATGTGTGTTATATGTTTCCCACCTGATCCTCCCTCTGGGTTATCAGAGCCCGTAGCAATGGTCTGACCCAGTTCTGTAATGTGTCATGTTGTCTTCTACCAGCACCGTTTTACTGGGGTGTTTTGTTGTGTGCGGTACCAGAACAAGCACAGTCATGTCTGATTCACACTACAGGGCCTAACCCAGCCAGGCCGAATCGGGCCTAACCCAGCCAGGCCGAATCGGGCCTAACCCAGCCAGGCCGAATCGGGCCTAACCCAGTCAGGCCGAACCGGGCCGAACCAAGCCAGGCCGAACTGGGCCTAACCGAGCCAGGCTGAATCCTGCCAGGCTGAACCGGGCCAAACCAAGCCAGGCTGAACCAGGCCGAACCAAGCCAGGCTGAATCAGGCCTAATCAAGCCAGGCCGAACCGGGCCTAACCCAGCCAGGCCGAACCGAGCCAGGCTGAACCGGGCCTAATCAAGCCAGGCCGAACCGGGCCGAACCAATCCAGGCCGAACCGGGCCGAACCAATCCAGGCCGAACCGGGCCTAACCAATCCAGGCCGTGTGATGTGAAGCAGGCATTAGTCTGTGTGGGTGTGTGGGTGTGTGTGGGGTGGGGGGGGTACTGATGACATGAAGCACCTGGTGATTTTGGGACTGTGGTGACATGATGAACTTAATGGAGCTGCCGGGAATCAGGGGTCACAGCAGCACGTGTACTTGACTGCTCCTCTCTGTGGCGACATCATCTCTATTTAATCTGTATGTGTTTCTGTGTATCATATAGTAGAGAAATGGATCCTCTAGAACAGGGGTGGGCAAATACTTTGGCTCGGGGGCCACATCAGGATTTTGAAATGAAATGGAGGGCCACATTTGTTTTTGTAATTTGTTAATCATAATTGATTTGGAGGTCAGAAAAGTGCAAAAGCTAAAACATACATTACATATGTACAGTAGATCCCTTATAATGTGTAAATAGTTAAAATTCTGACTCAGATGTATAAGAATGGGCTGGTGAGTAGGTTTTTTAATTCCCCCCAAAATAATTTTATTACATTCCGTGGGCCGGATGGGACAGCCTCGCGGGCCGCATTTGGCCCTCGGGCCGTAGTTTGCCCACCCCTGCTCTAGAACAATAGGGGGGTCAGTGGGATTGTGTACAGACGTTTGAACCCAGGCACACATACAACCTGACACTAGTGTAGTATGGTGCTGGAGACACACAGGACCACTCTGTCCTGCCGTAACGAGAGGCCCCAGCTGCCCCCGATGGGCCCCCAGGAGAATGTGTACGAGGCATCCAGGTTGATTTCTCAAGGTGTTTACATTTTCTGGTGCCTAGTACAGAGGAAACGGACATTGTTTTCGTGCATTTTACAGTGAATTTCAATTTTCGTCCAATTACTCTTATTGTGAAGTTGTTGTTTTTCTTTTGGTTGGTCTTTTTCTTTTTCCTGCCTTTACGAGAGGGTCTATTGGAATAAAAATGGTTCTACAGGACTTTGTCTTTATTTTACATCCAGTGTAGCAGAGACACTGAAGGACCAGGAGACAGTCGATATTCTATTTTGTCATTGTGTTGATACATAAACAAACACACACCTTGTTTCATATTATCTGACCTTACATACCCTACAATCAGACACATGTAAACACTTACAGAAAGATGCTATTTGTTTTGTCCACACACTTTTGGAGAAATACCTATTCATGAGTGGGCTTCCTATTGCAGTAAGACCACAACGTCCTTTAGATGAGCGCAGGTCAGTGAATGATTTCCCCTTGGGTGAACAAATGGTGGAGGAGGAACATACTTTTCTGTGTTTCAAAATGCATATTTGTGTTGTTTCTGAAAAAAGCTTGCTTAATGGCGCTGGTGTAGAATGAAAAACCAGCTGCAGTAATCATCAATCAAGCGTGCAAAATCCAGTAATTTCCATCAAAGCTGAAGAAAAAGGGACTCAGTATTATAGGGGCAGGTGCGCCCTGATTGGCTGAATTATGTGCATTCTTAATTTTTTGACGGCGACGCCAGGATAAACCAGTAGGACATAGGCATCTAGGGGGCGGAGCTCCACAACATATAACCAAGCATATATCGGAGCTAAGTGGGCGTGGTCCATAATGGAGGCGTGTTTTCATTGTTGTCATGGCCAATTCATGGGCGCTGCCATTAAACTAGTTCTAGTTTCCGCAATTATGTAGCACATTGGATACAGTGCGATGGATCTGAGCTTACTGGTCTCCATACTTTGTTCCCAGTGATAATTGCAGCTTTGGTTGTTGTACTGGGATCTGTTGCTCAGTTATCGTTCATCGTTATGTCAGCATCAGTTGTAGTGTTGTATATATGCATTATGATGTTTTATTCTAAATAACATTGAATGCACTTGTCATAATGCCGATTGTATACTTTTGTAAATGCATTCAAATATGTTATTAAGATTATTAACATCATTGATTTTAGTCAACAAATCTATTTTCATTTAGCAATTTTCTACTTCTACGGAATTAATAAAAACCCTTGTTCACTTGGCAAGGGTGTGACAAAGCTCTTTGATGTTGTGAGGGAATCACGTGAACGTAGTACGCCTCTTAAACACGTTGAATTCTCACATACTCTACCCTATACTTTTTTGGGTGTTTTCAGAAATGCACACTTGAAAGAATGATAGAACAGAGGACACAAGTACACATTTTGAAACACAGCCCTTTACCCATTAAACAGATGGTCAATATGCTTTCCTTCAATCTCTAACATGCCAGCGAGAGACGACAGCCCTGCTGACATTCACTCTCCCACGACAGATTCCGGTTTCCGCTGAGACATCTCCTTCTGCTGTTGTTTTTGGACACCCCATCCAGAGAGCAATTAGCAGACCAGAGCTGCCGCACACCGAACAGAAATGAAAAAAGCCAGAATATCTTGGCTCCTTCATTCCCTGAACAAATGAATCCACCAAAGACAAAATTCAGGCAGAAGATTCCATCCATGCAATTGGTCCTGTCTGTCATCGTCTCTTAATCCATATCAACGTGCTGAACATTCACTTCCAAAATGACTGGCAGTCGTAACCAATGGGCGTGTTTTTTAGTCTTTCGTTATCACGCCCCTTAGACCTCGATGACCACAGTATCCTGGCGATGTTTAGGCTCGTTCCCCAGATTCACCTTCTCTGTACGAGTGTGCCACACCAACACCTGAGACAGAGGGGAGAGATGGTGGAGTGTGAAAACACACACAGGAGACGCTTACAGGAACTGAAATAATTGGGTAGGAGAAAGCAGGAGTTCCACTAGAGCACAGAGCCAGCAGTGTAAACTGGTGTGTAGTTCAAATATTCACACTTAAGCACTGAGACACAAAGGCAATGACTAGATGGGGTAAAGTGTCTGTTCATTCCTAAATATATTGAGTTCACTCCTATTTCCAACCCGGTGGATTGTGGTAATCTGTGACTTCACTCCTATTTCCAACCCGGTGGATCGTGGTAATCTGTGAGTTCACTCCTATTTCCAACCCGGTGGATCGTGGTAATCTGTGACTTCACTCCTATTTCCAACCCGGTGGATCGTGGTAATCTGTGAGTTCACTCCTATTTCCAACCCGGTGGATTTGTGAGTTCACCTAAAGAGGGAAATGGATTGTTGGGTGTGCAATGCCATCTGTTCTCCGTGCTCCACTCAGGTGAAACATGTCACTTCCTGCACACAGGGGCTGCTAATTGGGCTGTTTTGCACATGGAACCAGACCAACGCCGAAGCCTGTGAAGCGATGCAGGCGTGTGGCCGGCGTGTTTGTCTGTGTGCCGTTAGTCGGCACGTCGCTGTTCCCCGGTTCTCCCTTTATCCCTCTTCCCTTTTAGCTCTCATTATCTCCACGTTCTGCAGTGGTCAGGTTCTGCAGATGACTGGAGCTAGAATCTCGTTAGAACCCGTCTGTAATGAAGTGAGAGAAAGGTTGCGGGAGACTGGGGGGTGCCAGGCTGTCCCGTCTGTTGGCACACAAAGCGCTGGGTTGGCAGAACGGGCAGGGCGCCTTGTGCCACTGTGTCTGGTGATAAGACAGTCTGGCTCCATGCCAGGAAATCACCTCTCTCTCGTTCTCTGTATCTGTCCTCCTCCAAATGTTATTATCCTGCTCCCCCTGCTCATCTGAATACAACGTCTGATACATATATTTTACCATTCACTCTTCTCATATGTCTTTTTCTGTCAGTGTCTTCCTCTCCTCCGGCCCTCAATTCTTCTGCCCTTCTCCTCTCAGCAATGTCCTTTTTAATAAGATGAAGTAACGTTTGCATGTCGTTTTGGGAAGGTTAACTCATCCTAGGTCTGTACCTTTTGGTCCAGACGCCTGGAGTCTGGCTGGGCTTGTTGTTGGTGATGATGTCACATCCTGCTGGCAATGTGGCAAGGCTGATAAGTGGAGGAGCCACATCTCGCTAATGGTGGATATTAATATCAGCCTGCAGCAGCCCATTAACCTAATGGGCGGATAATGATGATGCCCCTGACGGGGAGGGAGGTAGCCCACCTAATGAGATGACGCACATTCTGACAAAATGCTATATTAGGAAGTTGCCTTGTATCACGGAAAACTGGAGCATCTGACCAGTAGTAAAACGCTGGTCGATTTCCCTGAGCGAAGAAGTAAATACCTATTGGTCTCTGGTCTTTAATGTCAATGAGAACACGTTCTCAGTCAACTTACCTGTACAATAAAGGTACGTAACAAAGAAACATGAATACAAGCGTGGAACCGGTGACCGGTTGGACCACTCACCCTGGTGCAGTTGTTGGCTTTGGGCTCCAGGTCTCCCACCTTAGTGATCTGCTTCAGGAAGTCAGACTCCTGCATGCCGGGCTGAGAACCTCTGCGCTTGAACACTGCCCGCGGGCTGTCCAGGACCACCTGGAGGCTGACTGCAAAGCCTGGATGAAGAGGAGGGTTTGAGGTGTTCGTCAATTACGCTTGGAGGATTAAAGTGAACATTTTAAATCTCAACCATCCCACCGGATGCGCTGTTCTGTAGAATTGAATTCCATTAATTCAACCGTGGGCCGAGTTTGTGCAGAAAGACAATATTCAGTCCTTTGATAATCAGATGGACACACTTAAATAGAGACATTCACGACAAACAGTCAGTCTGACGGATTATGTTTTGCTGAGCTTTGGCTTTCAACATTGGAATGGACTAGATTATTCCACCTGTTGGATGCTCAATGTAATGGGTTGGTTGACTGTCATCAGGGAAAAGCAGAAGGGTATGCAACATAAATCCACAAACGTATGCTCTATATTGAAACCAGGCATTTAAGGACATTTAAATGACAAATATCATCAAAAGGTGGAGTGGGAGCTGAATCCACCCTTTTGACCAGATGGACAAATCAAAGAGATGGAGTACACACAGGGGAGTAAATCATTACGTGACCTCCCTGCTGATTTAGTACGTTTGCCCACTGACAAAGAATTTAGCAGTCTATAATTTTTATGGTACAGTGAGACAGAATAACAACAAAAGAATCCAGAAAAATGCTTTTCAAATAGGTTATACATTTATTTGCATTTACAAAATCAGCAGGGGATCAAATTATTTTTTTCCTCCACTGTATCTACTTGAACAAAACATGTACAAAATCAAAATGACTCCAGGCACTGTATTCACTTAGTTGCAGTTCAAATGACTTATAAAGTCTACCATTTGGGACACAGAGATGCTAAGACCGGCAGTAATGGATTCAGACGAAGAGGACAGGATAGTGGCACTGTAATTAATATAATTTGTTGATAATAAAGGTCTACATATGTTTACCTAATTCTTTGAAGGAAGTGACTAAAAGAAACATAGTCGAATACTTGTAAACCTTTACACCTTGCTTGTTTACAGTGACTAGTGGTATATTAATGCTGTATATTGGTTGATAATCACATTTTAGGCCTTCTCTATTAGTAGAGGAGCTTGAAAAGCAATCCAATGAAACAATATAAAAAGTTTGGATATTTTGTTTGTATTGAGGATTGTTTGTCTTTACGATTGTTTTGCACACCTTTTTCCCACTACATTCCCCAAGGTGATTTCAAAAGTAAAGCAAAGCATCTTTTTAGGTGAATATATTGAATAGAATTATGTATCAAATGTTGGTATTCTGTCCCTTGAAATGGTGGTTCATTTTCACCAGACATTGAAATTTTTCAATGATTTTACATTAGCTTTTGAGTACTAATGGGGATTGTACTTGGAGACCGAAGCTTCAAATGAAAGTAAACATATAATTAGACCAAAGATGCAAATTAACTGTATTTAGCAAGTCATTTTGCTACAGTTTTTTGCTAGTTTTTTGGTCAGCAAGGATATTTGTATTTCAGACATTAGTTATGTCTAATGGTTGTTTGATGCATAAATCATTTGATGTGACGATTGCTTTCTCTGCAAGTACATTTTTGAGGTCAAAATGGCCCCCAGTTGATAATTGATGTACGTGAAATATGTTTTGTAGCTTGAGGGTTATGAATAGTGAAAAAAAAATGAATTGCAGCAATATGTGCTTAAATTAAACATCAAAGAACTACCTCACTATCCTCACTGCCTGACAAGCTCAAAACCATTTTGGCCTGCTTTGAGAAAAACAGAACTGATGGGCCTTCGATCTATGTGTGTTGCTGACACAAGACTATCAAGCACTTTAACACTTGCAAGGCTGCCGGCCCAGATACCACTTGAGCCGCGTTTTCAGAGAATGCAGAGATCAGCTGACTGGAGTGTTTACAGGAATGTTCTCTCTAAACCAGTCTGTTTTCATCACAGGTTTCAAGAACCATCGTTCCTGTCAGGGAGAAACTAAGATAGCCAAACCAAATGGCCAGTGTTCCAGGTAATGCACTGGAACTAATGTTTCTCATTATCTCACACAACCTGTGGTTTTATGATAGATTTGTGGTTTGTTTTGATTGTATTTCCAGCGATGAACCTTTACAAAGGGCTTTCAGAGGCTAGCCACAGACCCTATCAACCTGAACTTATCTGAGCCCTTATATTGGCAAAGATTTGCAATAACTATGGAATAAAACATAGAAACAGAAATATCAAATATACAGAAGTATTCAGACCTCTTGCTATTATAATTAAAATTAAACTCAAGTGGATCCTGTTTTCATTAATCATTCGTGAGATCTCTCTACAAAAGGACTGGAGCCCACCTGTGTTTAATTCAATTGACTGGGCATGATTTGGAAAAGCAGACATCTTTCTACTTAAGATTCCACAGTTGACCGTGCGTTTACAACCCCATACAACCAATATTTTCAGCAATTTGATCTAAAGTATCTGGCCTGTTGGATCGGACCACACAGGTCTGTTGGATCGGTACCCACGGGTCTGTTGGATCGGACCACACGGTTCTGTTGGATCGGTACCCACGGGTCAGAAATATTGCTAACTCCACATTTCATAAGCCAAATGCTACATTGATTGGGGACAATATAAGCAGGCATATCAATATGGCAAATACTGAAAACTTAACATTGGCTGAAACATCAGTGGGAGAGCTGGCAGAAATGTTGCCAGCTATTCTCGCTACACATCCTAGTAACATGCAGATTATTACCCACACTGGGTCTTTTGACATTCTACAAAGGAAAACTGGCTCTGAGATCCTGAAAAAAGATTTTTCCCTGCTTCTGGAGCAAATAAGAAACTCTAATTTTCAAAATGTTTTCATTTCTGTCCCCATTCCAACCTTGGGGAGAGGAACTGAATCTTTTAGCAGACTCCTTGGGTTGAATACGTGGCTGTCATCTGCCTGCTCCAACCACGGGATTAAGTTTATTGACAACTTCAATATCTTTTGGAACTGCAAGAACCGCTTTAGACTTGATGGAGTTCATCCAAACATCACGGGATGCGGTCTGCTTGGTGCCAACATACGTCACGCCCTTGGAACACCAAACCCAAAAAGGATAAGCATGAAGGACAACACGCATAGACAGAGTCTGACCCTCTGACTAAAATCACATAATGTTTCGAAAACTTGTCCTTGTCCCAAGCAGGCGCTCAACGACCCCTACCTTCCCCTCCACCTCACCCCCCTCTGTCCCTCCGCCACTCCCATCCACCCCCCCTCCACCACTCTCATCCTCTCCACCTCGACTACACTCTGCTCCCCCTCCACCATCTTCTCCACCTCCACTACAATCCGCTCCTCCTCCTCCACCCACTCCACTCCCTCCACTGCCACCATCACACAAACCTATCAGGGAGCCGGTCTTACCCAACAAGATTATTGCTCACACTCCACTATGTCCAACTCTGCCCCCCCCCCAAAAAGACTACCTAGGCATCGTCAAAAACCTTGATGTGCATTGGGTCCCTGCTATTGTAAAACTAGCAATGCCGACTGTCTTGAGAACAAGCTTGGACCCAGTATCTCTATTCCTGTGTTGATTAGAAATAGAAGGAATTGAGTGCCTGCATTTTATGAAGCAAACATGTCTAATTGTATATCTATAAAGTGCCTATTTACTAGTCCAGGACCCCCTATTATCCCTATTAAGATGGTCATTGTCATGTCCTGCATGCGGGCCCCTAGCCATATGAGGACTGGGATATCCCTGATGATGATCCAGGCTGGGGTGTCAACAGGGGGTGGACAAGTCCACCTTCAACCCGAGTTCCATGGGTTTACCTCGGCACCCAGCATGGCCGCATCCCAGGGTCGCCCCCAAATGTTTTTGGGCGGGGGGCTATCAGGGCTTCCTGGGGTGCCATGGCTGGTACCTGAGGGGAGATCCAGGCAGTCCGAGTATCTGTCCCTGTCTGCGCTGACCGCGGGCTCCCGCCTGTCTCCCTGGGAAGGGAGCAGGCTAGCTAGGCATCCCGGGTTGGGGCCTGGTAAACAGGCAGCCCGTGGGAAAGCGCCTGCTCGTCGCACCACCGGTGCCCCGGGCCCTGGGAAGCGAACAGCTGTCGCTTCAGGGTCCGCAAGGAATACCACCGGTGCCAGAGCACCTGCTCCACGACCGGTCCATGTCGCAGCACCTGCTCCACGTCCGGCCCTCGTCTCGGCACCTGCTCCACGTCCGGCCCATGTCACAGCACATGCTCCACGACCGCCCCACGTCCCAGCACCTGCTTCACGTCAGACCCTCGTCTCGGCACCTGCTTCACGTCAGACCCTCGTCTCGGCACCTGCTCCACGACCGGTCCACGTCCCAGCACCTGCTCCACGTCCGGCCCTCGTCCCAGCACAAGCTCCACGACCGGCCCACTTTCCAGCACCTGCCCCAAGTCGTTCCGGTTCCAGCCCAGAGACAAGTTCCGGCTTCAGCCACACGGGTCAGTCTCCCGTGTCCTGCCCCACGGGTCAGTCTCCCGTGTCCTGCCCCCAGGGTCAGTCTCCCGTGTCCTGCCCCCAAGGTCAGTCTCCCGTGTCCTGCCCATGTTATTTGTAATTCGTTTTTATGTTAGTTAAAACCTTTCATTTCTACGTTTACAGTTCGTGTTGTCGTGTTTTATGTTTTTGGATTAAACTCACCTTTTCTTTATACAAGAATGTCTGCTTTTGGTTCTGCCGCACACTACAACCGTGACAGTCATTCTCGGTAAATGGCATTATAAGTTCCTACAAGCTGGATTTCATGTTTCTCACTGAAACGTGGCTAACTGAAGACTGTAGTGCTACTGTTCTCAATAAGACAGGCCCTGAAGAATATGGTTGTATGAATACATGTCCAAATGGTAGGAAAGGAGGCGGATTGGCTGCCCTATTCAAAGATGCATTCCAATGCAAAGATAGCCCGCTTGGTAATTTAATTTCTTTTGAATACCTCTGTTTTACACTGCAGGGTGCTCCTAAAATCTTGTTTTTAACCATTTACAGACCTCCACGATACTCTGCAAAATTCATGGGTGATTTTGCTGAACTACTTTCTGTCATATCCGTTGATTATAACTGGTTTATTATAACCGGGGATTTTCACATCCACCTAGATAATGGTACCGACAAACATGCCAAAGATCTTTCTGCACTACTTGACACTTTTGATCTCACTCAACATGTGAAAGAACGTACACACACTCGTGGCCACATTCTTGATCTGGTTATCTCAAAAGGGCTTGAAATGTCCTCTGTCATGGTTAAAGACATGGCACTGTCTGATCATTTCTGTGTGTTTTTTGAAGCACTGATCACCCCGGAAGTTCAAGTAAACTCCGTTTCTGTTAGGAAAAGGTACAATAATGAGAGCACCAATGCACAGTTTATGGAGGCCATAGCTATCTTGCCAACATTAAGTTCAGAGTCAGTTGATGAAC
>JACXGK010013082.1:0-13508 GCA_016801125.1 Novumbra hubbsi
CTTTCAGGGAGCGGTCTGTGAATGTGTCTGTTGTCTTTCAGGGAGCGGTCTGTGAACGTGTCTGTTGTCTTTCAGGGAGCGGTCTGTGGACGTGTCTGTTGTCTTTCAGGGAGCGGTCTGTGAACGTGTCTGTTGTCTTTCAGGGAGCGGTCTGTGAACGTGTCTGTTGTCTTTCAGGGAGCGGTCTGTGAACGTGTCTGAGCCAGAGACCCTGCAGCTGACCGTCAGTAACCTGAAGCCAGAAGAGACGTACTCCTTCAGGGTGCTGGCCTACAACGACTACGGCCCAGGAGAGAGCTCCCACACCCTCACCCTCACTACGCAGCCAGAGTGTGAGGAAATGCACCACACACCCCAGTCCCCTCTCCAGGTCCTCCCAGTCCCTCTCCGGGAGGTGGGGTAGAGATCTCCTGCAGATTGTTCTCTACAAAGAAAGAATGAAAGTCCCCCAAAGTAAAGACGGATTTGCAAGTGGGATTTGGGGTTTAGAGCATATCGAGTCTGTTTCCTCTCAATCTCCTGCTTCCTGGCCTGTTCTCCTCTTCCTGGTTCTGCCAATCCCCTACAGCCGTGTCTGAAGTGGTATTGCCAACTGTATAAGCTGGTGGCTGATTGATATCTCTCCCCGTCATTCCTCACCTCTGTTCTCATTCATTCTGCCAGATTACATTCTTCTATTAGGCCTTGTGGAGGGAAAGAGCGCATTCAGACAGTCGGAGCTTTTAAAATGGCTTCAATGCAGCTACAAGAAACCTTTTATTGTGACAGTAAAATAACACTTGACCTTTCGTCAAACGATGGAAGGTTGCTTTTTGTATAGAAAAGTAAATGTAAGGATATTTAAGGACAAATAACATAAAGAAATGACAAATATAACATAAGACGATAAAAATATTATCAGTGTTCAGCTATAGGTGAGCTAATTTTCTGGCCCCCCAGTTTATAATAACATTTTGGGGGTGCGATTTAGGATTTCCAAAATATTCCCCCGAATAGAGACATTACATGATTATTTTCCATTGTGTTCATGGAATGGAATTAATGTCGTTTTTAAATAGAGAGATAAATCATGTGAGTTTGGACTGCTTGGCGGTCAATTTGTATATGTGTGTTAAATTACTTTTAGTAATTGGTATAATGATGGCGTCCTCCCGACCATCCATTTATAACAGCCTGCAGCGGGATAGTTGCCGAGCTCCAGTTCACATGATGTTTAATGACAGCCATCATTTCCAATCTAAGACAGAGGTAGATGCACTACGTTTGGGTTACAGCAGATCCCTTTTCACTGCAGAGCACAACCAGTCACCACGCTGCATGTCTTGATACTGAAATCCCCCTCCTGGCAAAACAACTGCAGCTCTCCAGAACAGCTTCAAACAATATTCAGTCTTTGGCAGATTTTCAGTGTCACAATATAAATGAAAAAGGAATCAAATCAAAACGATGACTGTGGTAATTCTCATGGATTTCAGACTTGTATTGTTTCCTGTAATCTGGTTGGTTGTAATCCCCGACTATATGTCAGAATATTCTAAACGTTTACTAAAGATGAAGACAGAAAAACCTCATACTAATATGGATCCTTTTAGGAGTTCAGAAAGAGATACTTACACTCGTTAAGGGGCCTTTAAGGGGAGTCTCCAGTAGAAACGCTGCATCCGTCCACAGCAGACACATACAAATTACTTAACATATTCAGTTAATTGGTATTTGTAAACGCGTCCTTAAACGGTACATGTTATTCACTGCATCTTAGGGAATGAATGGGGCAATATACAAATGTTTTGGCTTGTGACGACTACATACCGACTGAAATGTACACTGAGTCTCACATTATTGGCTGGTACATACTCCACAGATGACTGGCCATGTGGTAAAAATAACACATATAGATTGAACTGGAAGATCCATCCCTTAGAGAGGAAACATGGACTCCTGCAGAAGAAGCTTTTGAACCATGGGGTCAACTCTGTGGGAGGAGTCTGGGAGTCTGCTGGAGTGATGCCCCCTAGCCTCGTCTGTTTAGTGGGAGAGGAACCGTGTTTAGCCCTGCGGCTCATTATAGATCTGTTTGTGTGTGTGTTTCTGATTTATGATGTGTGTTTGTATCTTCTAACCTGTGGTGTGTGTGATACATGTGATGTGTGTTTGCATCTTCCCCCCCAGCAGTGCAGGTTCCTGGTCCAGTGGAGAACCTTCAAGTAGAGGCCATCTCTCCTACCTCCATCCAGGCCTCCTGGGACCCCCCAGCCTACGCCAACGGACCTCTGCTGGGTTACAGGCTTCTCTGGACCGAGACACCCTCTGGGAAGGAACAGGTTTGTATCGGTCTGAATCAGCATGTACAGGAACAACCTAGAAACACACAGGGTCTGGCTTCATGACTTCCTTACCGGTAATACGAATGACTGACAAAACACACAGGGTCTGGCTTCATGACTTCCTTACCTGTAACACGAATGACTGACAAAACCTTATTTTGCCGCAAAGTCTGGGGAGTAAATTCTGTTAACTGCCTTGCTTGGGAATTTGATTTAGCAACCTTTTGGTTACTGTATTTGTCTATAAACAGTCTATGGCTTTTATGTCTTCATACATTAGCTCAGGCAACAATTTTCAGGAACACAGCGTGGACAAATAGTGCAACAATTCAAGAATAAAATATCACCTCATCATCTACAGCACATAATACCATTAAAAGATTCAGAGAATCTGGCGTAATCTCTGTACACTAGGGACAAGGCTGAAAACCAATATTAGATGGCCGTGATCTTCGGGCCTTCAGATGGCACTGTATTAAAAGAAAATACTCAATTCTATAGTGGACTTATTTCAGCAGGACACAATACTACTTACAGAGTATCGTTAAATGAAGAGGGGATGCAACACAGTGGTAAACAATACTACTTACAGAGTATCGTTAAATGAAGAGGGGATGCAACACAGTGGTAAACAATACTACTTACAGATTATCGTTAATTAAAGAGGGGATGCAACACAGTGGTAAACAATACTACTTACAGAGTAGCGTTAAATGAAGAGGGGATGCAACACAGTGGTACACAATACTACTTACAGAGTAGCGTTAATTAAAGAGGGGATGCAACACAGTGGTACACAATACTACTTACAGAGTAGCGTTAATTAAAGAGGGGATGCAACACAGTGGTACACAATACTACTTACAGAGTAGCGTTAATTAAAGAGGGGATGCAACACAGTGGTACACAATACTACTTACAGAGTAGCGTTAATTAAAGAGGGGATGCAACACAGTGGTATACATGCCTCAGTCCAAACTTTTTGAAACCTGTTGATGGCATCAGATTCTAAATGGGCTTGTTCAAAAAACAGTAAGATTTCTCAGTTTCAACATTTAAGATGTTGTCTTTGTAAATGCTTTCTGTTTTAGTTTGCGTTTTACACAAATATTTGGGGTTGTACACACAAACATACAGCAAAACACAGCATTTGGGGTTGTACACACAAACACACAGCATAACACAGCATTTGAGGTTGTACACACAAAGATTTGTGGTGTTTTACCTCTTCTTTTTTACAGGTCAGTATCCTGTGTTTCCTCATTGGAACCTGTAAATAGCTAATCTCTTGCAAACACACAGCTCAATATACATTTCCCAGTCAGACAGCAGATAAACGGAAACAGAACATCTATTATAATCTTTAACAGATGCTTAGAAACAGAATGTATAGACAATCACAAAAATACACATCAACTTCACACACATATTCCATACTCCACTTTGTTTGTGTCGCCCGTCAACTAAAGACATTTATCACCCTCTATTTGTTCAGCTGCGTACAATTGAATTTTACGTTTTCCTTGAAGGCACTTTGCACAATGCAAACACACACACCAACAAACAGAGACACACACACATTCACACACCAACAAACAGAGACCCCTGGAGCCTCCAGAGTCTCCGGGTGATGTAAATGGAAGAACAGAGTAGACACAATGCTGTGGGTTTACTGGGTCTACCTGCTATTCCCTTTCCTGGCCTCCCAGCCTCCAGTCTCAGGGATAATGAGAGGCAGCCATTGAAAATCATCTGGATAAATATCTCTCAGCAGGCCATTCAACACCAGCCTGCAGTGCCCCTGCATTACATATGACAGTGTTGGTAGTAGTCCCATGAGCTACTGTGTCCTAGGAATAAGATACAAGTAGAATAAAAAGACTGGTCATAGGAGGAGTATATATTGTGTTCTACTGTCTAATTGTTGCCGTGGTACCCGTGTACTGATGTAGATTTTTTTTTTTTTAATTCTGAGAGATCCGATGCTTTTTACACCACATATGTTCAGGTAATTACAATACATCAGATTGTTCTCTGTGACAGACCTGGTTCAGAGAAGTCTCTCTGTGTCTCTCTCTGTTTCAGAGTGTGGAGGTGAATGGGCTGAGGTATAGGATGGAAGGACTGAAGAAATTCACTGAATACTCCCTCAGAATTCTGGCACTGAACCGCTACGGGCCCGGAGTCACTACCGAGGACGTGAGCGTCACTACTCTGTCTGATGGTACGCCCGTCTGTCCCACTCTGATCCAGCCTGGGCTACACCCTCTCTCATTGGTTCATTGTAGACTACACCCTCTCTCATTGGTTCAGTGTAGACTACACCCTCTCATTGGTTCAGTGTAGACTACACATTCTCTCGTTGGTTTAGCCTGGACTAGACTCACTTATTGGTTAACAACGTTTTATGGTCCGTTTGGTTACCTACTTACCCGTTACATTCTTACTTACCAACTCCCTATTTAGCTGACTGACAACGTCTCTGCATTGCATTCTGGGTCCTGGGTATCATTCCACTCAAACGTCTGCCTCCGGACTTCATCCATACTCTCCAATGGCAGGCAAACTGCATCAAGTCTGTTGTCGGTTGGTGCCTCTCGTGTTACTCACTGAGCTGGTGGTCCTCTCATAGAACATGACCTCAAAAGGATTGTTGAGCTCCGACAGATAGAAGTAAACCGGCCCCCAAGGTATCCCCCATCTCAGTTCAGTTCAGACATCGTTTGCTGATGTTAATTAAAACACTAAACCAAAAACATATCAAATGGTTTCGCTTTGGAGTGCGAGACATTTGTTATTGTACGAGTCCATGTAGTTCCTCCCGGTTTCAACGTGCCTTCTTACGTTGGGTGCATAATGAAGCACCCCTGCTGGGCTGATGATTGGGTTTGTTCAGGGTCACACAGAGCCCTTTCCACGCCCTTCGCTCTGGATTCCACTAGGATAAACAGCTAGATAATGAATGAAAGTTAATCAAGAATTAATGACGCTTTATTCCTTATTAATAAATGTCTCATTGGATTTGACACGCGTGAGCTGCCCGCCTGCCTCCCGCTGTACGTCCCAAACGGCACCCTGTTCCCTATGCAGTGTGCTACTTCTAACCAGAACCGTACAGCCCGTACATTTGGTGACAGGAAATGGGGAGTGGTTTGGGACACTGTGCGGTTGTACACTTTTATTTTCTCGTTAATCAATTTCTCGCAGTGTCACTCAACTCTGATAGGGCGCGTGGTGCTGTGTTGGCACCATCTGATTACCAAGATTTGCTCCGCTGCTTTAAAAGAATATGCGTCCTTGTTGTAAACAGAACCCGGTTTTCCATAGTGCACTTGTTTTCCTATTGGGACCACAGAGATTCACCATTTTAGCGAATAAGGTGCCATTTGGGATGCGGAAACACAGTCCCTTCAATTCTCCCATTTCATTAGACCACACACTGTGGTCACGGCAGAACTCTCCTCTCATTGGCCGTACTCCCTCCAGAATTTTGCTATATATGTTTCCTATTTGCTGCCTCTGCAGAACATTGGATTCTACAGAAGAGAGTTAGACGATACAAAAGTCTTTATTGCTCCAAGATGCCGATGGGCTCAGCCCGCAGAAGGCGGGTTCCCCCGTGGAAATATGAATGCCAGAAAGGCTATTTCATCCCCAGACGGCCGGGGAAAGGGTTACCATTCTTAACACTCCTCTCAGAGGGCCAGGTGGAGGGGGCTCTTTGGAAGCATGAGCTTTGGAGTTCTGGTTTGGGTGAGTTGAAGATCAGGACCGTTCCACTTCTTATAACACTGTTTACAACCAGGAAGTGTGCTCGGGGTGTTGCACTTAAAGCAGATTTCATTTCTCTCTGTTTCTTTTTCTCTCTTTAGGGTTTTTTGCATCTTAAACCAGCTAAACTTGGTCACTGATCCTAAACTCTCAACCCTTCTTACTCCACATCCGGTTGGTCACATTGATGAGTTGTGTTCAGCTCTCCTGCATCAGACATTGATTTCAGTGTTAACTGTGCTGTGTGCTAATTCTCATAGATTAAAGGCGGCTGGCCTCTTTATCAACCTCGCCAGCTTGAACCGTTCACAGTGCAGCTCATTGATGTCGTGTCTGTTGACTGGGTTGTGGCTGTGGTCGGGGGGAGAAACGCACACTTGGATCAGTCAGGCAATTCACTTGGATTTCTCCTCGTGTGCCACTGAGGCTTCAAAGGGACCTAGAAGAGGCGTAGTGATCAGTGGAAAGGAACAAGCACTCTGATATCTGAACATTACTGTGTTTTCTTTCTGATGGTGCCGTGCACCGTTACAGCTAGAGGCTGCGGGGGGGCTCACACACCCAGTATTATAGAACCTCCAGCCACCTCCGTGCTGCTGAGGGCTGGCATCACCTGGTCCCTTCTTCCTGAACCAGTTCATTGTGGGACAGTAGAGACCTTTCCTGGTCAGTGCCTCGTCTCCGTCTCTCTCCTTTTCTCCTTCCTGGTCAGTGCCTCGTCTCCATCTCTCTCCTTTTCTCCTTCCTGGTCAGTGCCTCGTCTCCATCTCTCTCCTTTTCTCCTTCCTGGTCAGTGCCTCGTCTCCGTCTCTCTCCTTTTCTCCTTCCTGGTCAGTGCCTCGTCTCCATCTCTCTCCTTTTCTCCATCCATCTCTTTCTCTCTTCTCTTCTTTCGCTCTCAATCCTTTCCTCTTTACCTCCTAGTCATCTCTACCTTCATCCATCTCCCTCACACTCTCTTAAACACTATCTTTCTCCTATCTCTCACTCCATTCTATCACACTCTCCCTCCCTCTCATCTCTCTCTCACATTTCTCTGTCTTTTCTGAGCGAGGTGCTAACGGGAGCTCCGTTCTTCCGCTCCTCACAGCCTCTCACCCCACAGGACCAGGTTATTGGGTGAAGCATTCAGGGTCCAGCCAGAAAGGTCCTGAGGGGTGCAGGAATGTATTGTCTGTCAGACTCCATTATCGCTGGCTGGCTGAACGTTTCAAATGAGCCGCTAGAGCTGCCTTTTCCCTTTTCCGGCCTAATTATGTAGTAATGTAGTGAGGCTGCCGCCATCTTCACGTTTCTGTCCTTTAACCACCGCCTGACTTCTTCTCTGTTTCTCCAAGGTAATTAATGACCTTTCCCCTCCCACACACACTGCCGTTCCACACACACTGCCGTTCCACACACACTGCCGTTCCACACACACTGCCGGCCCACACGGTGCCGGTACACACACACGGTGCCGGTACACACACACGGTGCCGGTACACACACACGGTGCCGGTACACACACACGGTGCCGGTACACACACACGGTGCCGGTACACACACACGGTGCCGGTACACACACACGGTGCCGGTACACACACACGGTGCCGGTACACACACACGGTGCCAGTACAAACACACAGTGCCGGTACAAACACACGGCGCCGGTACACACACAAAAAGCATGGTAATAAGTAAATACGATGTAGAAATGTACAAATAGCATGGTAATAAGTAAATACAATGTAGAAATGTACAAATAGCATGGTAATAAGTAAATACAATGTAGAAATGTACAAATAGCATGGTAATAAGTAAATACGATGTAGAAATGTACAAATAGCATGGCAATAAGTAAATACGATGTAGAAATGTACAAATAGCATGGTAATAAGTAAATACAAAGTAGAAATGTACAATTAGCATGGTAATAAGTAAATACGATGTAGAAATTTACAATTAGCATGGTAATAAGTCAATATGCAATTTAACATGTACCAAATGCAGTTCATTGGATGTACAAACGGTATGAATGTGCAAATGGCTTAAGGTGTGGGTGTGCAAAGTGCAAGAGCAAGTGAGGTGGCAGAAGCGATAGGCTATCGTCGGGTCACCCAGTACCGCAGGGTAGCAGCACCTGGGAAGTAACTGTTCCTAAGCCTGCTGGTGTGAGAATGAAGAGAACGGTACCACTTGCCAGAGGGCAGGGGGGCAAACAGTTTGTGACTCGGGTGTGAGGGGTCCCTGATGATGCCAGGAGCTCTCTGCAGACAGCGCTTGTGCTGGAGGTCTTTGATGGCGAGGAGCTGGACACCAGTAATACGCTGGGCGGGTTTCACCACCCACTGCGGGGACTTCTGGTCGGACGCAGAGCACCTGTTGTACCAAACTGTGGCACAGTTAGTCAGGATGCTCTCGACCGTGCAGCGGTAAAATATGTACACCGAACCTCGTTGACCACACTTCATTATTGGACCTTTAAAGGGAAGTGGCCTCCTCCGTACCCCACACAATGCGATGATGATGGATGATTGCTCGGGGAAAGGTCATTTCTCATGGCTGTCATTTGCGTGAGCTAATCAGGTCATTCCTGTTATACTTGTCAGTTAATCAGGTCATTCTAAAGATTCTAAAGGGGTTGTTTCCATCCCGCCTGCCCATTGGTTGTCGTTGAGGGGCCTGTCATAGATAAGCCTGATGTAGTGTCTTTTTAATGCCACCATCCAGCCTTTGTTCCCAGGGGTCTTAGTTGGTCTTCCCAGCCCTGTTGCTAAATCACCTGATCAAAAGAAGTCCTTTCAAGGAAAGTGTAATTACCATTTCCTTCCACCGGCCGTAATTCCACCTATTTACCTTCTTGAAAGGAACAGTACTCGTATATAAATATTGACATGTTTTCTATTTTCTGTCCCTTTGGGTTTGATTTTATCTTAGGAAAGTCTTTTTTCATCCTTTATTTGATCGACCATGTCAGTGATGGACAGGCAGTAGATCATTGTTAGTGGTGTGAGGTCTTTAGACAGTGGCTGCGTTACCAGCTAAAATTATTTTCATCAGCTGGCTTCATCTGAACAGAACTCAGGCCTTTGTGAATTTTTGAATGATCATGTCTGTGTGAAACTATACTGCCGAAAGGTACTCAGGATCCGTTAAGGATCGGTGGACTTTACTTTTCCAAAGTGTCCAAGAAAGAGTCCAAACTTGAATCAGGTCCAGAACATGTAATGAGATCTGTTTTGAACAGTGAAAGCTGCCGTTAGGTCACTGAAGGCTTCAACAAGCCTGCATATATTTTACCCACAGGGTGTGAAACAAACTGTTAGGTTGTCCATCTCGTTTACATTTTCTAAAAAAGTGTGGTTCTGCGATGTTGACAATATTTTTTTTTTCCATTTATTGTAGAAGATATGGGGAATCATTTGTGAGTTGGCAAGGGGTGTCTATATCCATGTCCACCGCTGTTTGGTAGTGACCTCACACCGTGTAATTTGATGATGTTGTTGGTAGATATTTGTTTTTGGAAAGTAATTTACTGATTTTCTTCCACCACAGTGCCAAGTGCCCCTGCACAGAACATCACCCTGGAAGTGGTCCTATCAAGGGTAAGTACATGGATCACATGACTCACATCTGTTGGTGAACACGACTTATCCTTGGTTCACTTTCAGACGTCTTTAAATATTGGTCTTCATGTCATGTTGACATGAACGTCAGCACGGACCTGTTCTCTGGAATCAATAGGTCTGTTGGGTTTGTCCATATAACCCTAAACGCTTGATTAAACACATTGCTAGAATCCACAATGAGCTCCTTCTGGTTGCGCTAGAGACAGACAACATGTTGATGCCTGTGGGGGTCCCTGGAGTGCCCGTGGGGGTCCCTGGAGTAACTGGGGGTCCCTTGGTGCTTGTGGGGGTCCCAGGAGTAACTGTGGGGTCCCAAGAGTAACTGTGGGGTCCCTGGAGTGCCTGTGGGGGTCGCTGGGTGCCTGTGGGGGTGCCTGGAGTGCCTGTGGGGGTCCCTGGGTGCCTGTGGGGGTCCCTGCGTGCCTGTGGGGGTCCCTGCGTGCCTGTGGGGGTCCCTGGAGTACCTGTGGGGGTATCTGGAGTAACTGTGGGGGTCCCTTGAGTAACTGTGGGGGTCCCTGGAGTGCCTGTGGGGGTCCCTGGAGTGCCTGTGGGGGTCCCTGGGTGCCTGTGGGGGTCCCTGGGTGCCTGTGGGGGTCCCTGGGTGCCTGTGGGGGTCCCTGGAGTAACTGTGGGGGTCCCTGGAGTAACTGTGGGGGTCCCTGGAGTGGCAGAGGGATTCAGAAAGGGCCCAAAAGACTTTGTGGAAAACTGTTTGCAGGGTCCTGGCTGTCTCCTGAGGAGAGCATGTTGGCTCTGTTCTACTCCTATTGAGGAGAGCTTGTTGTGTTCTGCTCCTATTGAGGAGAGCTTGTTGTGTTCTGCTCCTCTCTCCTGCGCTAGTTGAAGATGACAAGGTTTTCTATAAAATGGGGGTGAATTTGACAATTGAAAGTGAACGGCCACTGTCAGAAACTGAGGAAAAACCTTGATAATATAGGATTTGATACCATATGCCACGGCAGAACGTGGTCTAGACTAGATTAATAAAACATCTCTTTCATTGATTGGCTGCTCAGAATGTAACGGCACATGATGGGACCATGTCTTCTATGTGACGCCACAGGGAGGCATTCCATCTCCCATAACACCTTGCGGTGATGGAGCTGCGGGAGAGGCGTAGATTAAACCAGATTATAATGTCATTCTTTAGAGCACTCAGTAAATCTGGCCAAATACATGCATCAGTCCCCACAGAGCCAAAGAGAAATGGAGTGTACTTCTGAATTCGGGGCATTGGTTGGCATTTGGGACATGAAAAGCCCTGAACCGCGTTAAGAGGATTGACTGAGATATAAGTACTGGACAATAAGTACTAGCATTACCTAACATTATCAGCGTTTCTTCATCGTATTGACATTCTGTAACCGTATTGACATTTCATAACATCATTGACATCTTGAGGCTATCAGCATTTCATAACATTGTTTAAATTGGCAGACGTGATCTGCGTTTTGTAACCTCGCTGACATTTCGTAACGCTGTTGGCATTTCATAACTCAATGAGGACTTGATGCTTTTAATGGAAAGCCATATCAGGAAAAAGCATTGTGTGCTAAGATGTCCAAGATTCCAGTGTGATATGTCTTACAGTCCGTTCAGTATGTTCTGACCGGTAAACATTCTAAACAGTGGTTCTACAGAGGGGTCCAGGGGAGTTGGATGACTTCACTATTCCTGGAAGCTGCTTTGTAATTGGGATCACTCTCATGTAAAATAGCATCATGCTCCCTAAAGTACTTAGTGCCCTTCTTTGTGTTAGTGGTCGTGTAAAAGGGAGTGCACTTTGGGGAATAGGGTGCATGTAGGTAACATATTTTGCCAGTTTCTGATCCAGAATTTAGTTCTGGTGCAATAGAGATACATCTCCTCAGGCTGACCTCAGTCTGGTATTATGCAGAGATGGTGCGTTACCTTATTCTCTAAGATTAGAAGCACTAATTCGTCCCTGAAGGAGTTGAAGAATGGATAGAGCCGAGGAGGAACTAGAGTACAGTTATCTCACACATACACACACTCAGTGCATGCTAAATCTAAATTCCACATCCCCTTTTAGATACCATTACATATGTTAACCTTCTATTTCCTCACATAGAGATGCTTAGGGAGCGGTGCTTCTGTGGAATGTATATTCTAGGGATGCTGGTGGATTCACTATTGTGTGTGTGTGTATTTATGTGTGCAGGCTTTAGCACGTGTGTATGAGTATGTGAAAACGTGCGTGTGCACATTTTTAAGTGTCTCTTATATAGGGAATGCAGCTGCATCCTTCACGCCCTTCATTAATATGGACACCTGCTTCAATGGAAAACACCAAATTACCAGCAATTACTATAATCTTAGTCTGCCAGCAATACAATCATTCAAGACTGAGTCGTTATTCAGGCCTGTGATTAGATGTTTACAAACTAATGTGAGTAATTAGCTTTTGTTGTGATTTAGATAAATCCCAAATACACATGCACTCTTGTCACCCTGCCAATCATTATGGGGTTTCTATTCTGGATGGGCGGGTCCCCAATTATAGCCAGTTCCAGAGCTCACTACTTGTTACAGGGCTGAAACACTGTTCATGGGATTAGGTTGCGATTTGGGACGCGGGGAATGTCCCCATTTGGGCCTAAACCCTTTGTAATCAGTGTGTTCTTTAAAAGATAGCACCCTCCTCCCTTTCAGAACAATATGCTGGTTTTGAGTGGAGGCCCACCTGATTACTGTGGCGTAGCTGGCTGTCCTTACCAGGGGAAGTGTGTATAATTATTATATAAAATAAGTATTTCTGTCTTGTAAAAGCACTTTGGGACAACTGCTGATGGAAAAATGACTTGACTAATGCATGGTATATATATATTTATGTATATGCATGATATTTTACATGCATCCTAAATGCATCTGAAATATATATACTCATTGTTGTGAGTGCAAAGAAAAATCATACCACGTTAAACGGTCACCTGTTTTTCATCAATGCCCATTTTACCAAGCAACCGGACATTGACTGTATGTCTTGTACCGGTCTGTCTGCTTCCTGTTACAACGCCCTGCCTCCTGATTACACACTCATCTGAACGATCCATGTTGTGTGACACGGTGGAGTAACTGATCAGAGTCCCGCGGTGTTAACCTGGAAATTAGCAGTGTTTTAGATTTAATAATTGGAGTAATTTGCTGTAGTGTGAATTTATATTCATCTTATACCCAATTAAATTCTACATGGCTCTGCACCCAACAGAACAGTTTTTTTCATTAATATCTTTTTTTTACTATAATGAGATTTTAACAGACGTGTTAAGCCTCTCCTGCAGCAAGACCAGAGTGACACAGTGGGATTAATAAACAAACTGCATCTCTGTGCTCAGTGTTATTACCCCATGCCCACCGGACCGGGCTATCTGCAGATTGGACTGAAGGCTGCTTATAAACCTGTGTGGGTGGGTGTGTGTGTGTGGTGGGGGATGCTGGTTGCCCTTTCTCTGTATGACCGTACACGGCATCATGCTAGGTTGCTAGGTTGGTTGATGAGGGTTAGGGAGACTGGTTGTTGCCAGCCGGTTGGCAACTGGCTGGTCTATCAGGTGGCCATGATACATTCTCAATGCTGAGAATCCAGAGATCCTCCTCCCTCAACCCTTCATCCATCTCCACTCCTCATCCCATTCATGTCTCCTCCCTCAACCCTTCATCCATCTCCACTCCTCATCCCATTCATGTCTCCTCCCTCAACCCTTCATCCATCTCCACTCCTCATCCCATTCATGTCTCCTCCCTCAACCCTTCATCCATCTCCACTCCTCATCCCATTCAT
>JACXGK010013083.1:0-13425 GCA_016801125.1 Novumbra hubbsi
GTGTGGGACAGATCCTGGTTCCACAGGGGCCGTTTGGGAACCCCTGATCTATCCTGAGACCGTGTGGGCCAGATGCTGGTTCCCAGGTTCCAACAGGGCGCGTGGCGTTCTCCTTGCAGGTAGCCATGTGTTGAGTTTATATATCTTTTTTTTTGTTGATATTGTACAGGTCAATGCCCCACCAAACTCTTGCACAAAATATCCTTGTATCATATTATAAATAAAAAGTTGGAACTTGCAATACGATTCACCTTTTTTGTGCATTTTGTATTTCTACTGTATTTCTGCAATGTTATTAAAAGGATTATCTAAGCAGCGCTAAATAATTCCTTTCCGATCTCTCGGGTCTCAGTTTCAGTAGCCTATGGTCTCTGTGTCTTTAAATAACATATTTTTCACAACGAGCTTAACCATGTTTTTAGTACAATATGTTACCATGGAAACCTGTCAGCTACCAACAAATGAAGAGTCTGTTGAAACCCACTGTTTTCTCAGGTCCACTAAATCAATACACGCCCAGGTGGACCCTCATGTCTCCAGAGTGGATCGCACAATGGCCCTCTTCCCCAAAGTTATTCAGTCATTTGAGGGATGCTTTTTGGAATTAATTGTGCATTTGATCTTGAATGTTTTAATACATTCTTGCTCCAGGTCAGATAACAATAAATTATACAATCAAAAAAAAAAATGATTTTAAGGTGTTTGCTCACCTCTCCAATTAACCTGGTGACATTATCAGACAGACCTGGGCTACGCCAGAGGTCGTAGGTCTTTTTTCCCACCCTCACAAGAGCACACTGCATGAGTGAACCTAACTCAGACTGTACAGTGGGTTGTGGCTTCGAGTGACTCCTAATGCAATGGCCTGTTATTGTGTTGGCAATGCATGTTTCATCCTCACCTCCAGGGGGTGCTCACACGCCACTTTGTCTCAGTGTATGCTGAATAACTGCTGGCCGTCTGTCATCTCCTCCACCAGCTCGCATCTAGTAAGCCTGTCCACGTGTAGTTTCCCGATTAGCAGAGAATACAATGAGGTCGTTAGGATACATTTATGTAAGTTTTCCTTAAGTGTTTTTAAAGGTATTATTATTGTTACATGAATCTGGCTCCAACAAAATAGCTGTGCTGCTGAGGCGCTGATTACAAAACGACTTAATGACGAGCTAACGAACAAGTCGGATGACAATGATGTTTGTATGGTAAATTGATAACCGCGTGGAAACAGATTATGAATTAGAAAAATACGTGTAGATAGGAGAGAGACTCTGTGATCGCCACTTCTGGACCAAGTTGGGCAGTGGGTTGATCTCAGTTTGCATACCTTTCACTGTCTTGTAACGCTTGGGAAGGTTTTTGTGGAGTCCACGGGTGATTGTGCGGTATACTGTAAATAAAATCTGGCAACCCTCTTCACATGCCTTAAAAACTCATGAAATAAAAATGAACTTCTGAACTGCACCCTGAGACCGGTTGCTATTGTATAACTGAGCGCTGGGCACGGAGTGAATAAAGATACTGTCTCTGTTTGATGTAACGCACAAGGGACTTGAGGGAGTTACACACCAAGGTCGTTAGTGTCAACAGTCATTCAGGTTCCTTGACAGAAACAAGATGCGTTCAAAGGTCATTATGTGATGCATTCTAGGTTAGCAAGATACAATCAGCTGCTAGTCAAATGCCACTTTTCCTCTTGGGGACATGGCACATCTGGTCTAGAGATTGCAAAGACCCAAGGCTTTATATAATCATTCATTTTCATTATTATTTACCAGGTAAAATGGCTAAGAGCGTGTTCTATTTTACAACAGGTAGACTGAAGACAGATTGACGTTTTGGTATGACGACCGTGTAACCCTTTCGTGGTGGTCAACACCCCAAGCCGACAGTCGCGGGATGACCCCAGTGTAACACGCTGGGGGAGACGAGAATGTGCCACGCAAACGCATGACGGGAAGAGCCATGAGGAGAGCATGGACATTGACACTCGGTAGGGACATGATAATGTCAGACAGTGAATGTCAACGCCGGCTTCTTAGTGAATCACAAGAAACACTGTGAAAGACTCTTTGTGAGGTCTAATTAGCCGTGGTAACTCACACAGATTGTGCCCACTCCTTGTTGGTGATATTTAAAGGTGTGTTTGTGTGTAAGGTGCGGGGGTACTTTGAAATTACATTTCTGCCTTCGTAAATCTAATCAATATGGAATAGTAACAATGTCACATTTCTGTGCACTTGTGTCCAACGTTTTTGTGGTTGGAGCTAATCTGTCATTAAAATTTTGCAAGTTAGCAAGTTAGCAGTTAACTACAAAACAAATTACATTTTTGCTAATCTTTTTCATTCTTTTTCTGACTGACCATTTTTTTCTGGTTGAACAATATTTTCAACAAGGAGGAATGCCTTTGATTATGTCAAGTGCCTATAACTGCAAGTCAAGTTTATTTTATTCTAATGGCTACATGTTAACAACATCAGTTTGCTTTAAACCAATCCACACTAATCCAGCTGCATATAAAAAGGAACGTTCAGAGTACAGATGCAAAAAATAAGAATATAGTGAAAAACTATTTTTTCCCCCACAAATCAAAAAGTGACAACTTCACATATTCTAGATACACTAAACATAAAGTGAAACACTACAATACTTTTTTTTTTTTATTCTCGATGATTATGGCTTCAATTATGGAATGATTATGGAAATAAAAATCTGGTATCTCAAAATGTCCTGCTGGAAAAGGAAATCAACATCTCCATAAAGCTTGTCAGCACATGGAAGCATGAAGAGCTCTAAAATATACTAGTAGATGGCTGCATTGACTGCATTGATGAAACACCGTTGACCAACACCAGCTGATGACATTGCACCCCAAATCATCAGTGACTGTGGGAGCGTCACACTGGACATCAAGTAACTTGGATTCCGTGCCTCTCTACTCTTCCTCCCGGCTTTGACAGCTTAATTCCCAAATGAATTGCAACATGTTGTGTCTTCTGAAGAGAGGACTTTGGACCCCAGAGCCATGGTCCAGTTTATTTTCTCCCTCGCCCAGGTTAGAAGCTTCTGACATTGTCTCGGATTCAGGAGTGGCTCGACGCTAGCAATGCAACACTTGTAGGCCATTTCCTGGACACGTCTGTGCATGGTGGCTCTTGATGCACTGACTCCAGCCTCAGTTCACGCTTTGCGAATCTCCCCCAGGTGCTTGAATGGGCTCTGCTTGACAATCCCCCTGAGGCTGCGCTCCCCCCTGTTGTGCATTTTCTCCTACCACACCTTTCCCTTCCAGTCAACTCTCCATGAATATGCTTTGATACAGCACTCTGAGAACAGCCAGTCCATTCAGCAATGACCTTCTGTGGCTTTCCCTCCTGATGGTGGGTGTCAGCGAGTGTCTTCTGGACAGCTGTCAAGTCAGCAGTCTTCCCCATGATAGTGGTTGTGTGCACTGAACCAGACTGAGGCATTGTTAATTAGCTGATTAGAGTTCTTCTTAGGTGGACATTTCTGTATTGTAAATGTTTGATTCATTTATTTTGAGATCCTGGATTTTTTATTTCCATGAGCTGAAAGCCGTAATCATCAAGACTAAAACAAAAAAGGCTTGAAATGTTTCGCTTCGTGTGCAATGAATCTAGAATATAAGATGCTGTCACTTTTTGATTTCAATTATGGAAAATAATTAACTTTCCACCAATGTTCACATTTTTTGAGATGCACTTGTATTTTTAGAATCTCTCTATATTTAAATTTGGGGAGAGAAGTGCCTTTTCTACAGTATGTCCTCTGGGTGTGTGTGTATAAGTGTTGGCGTGTGATATTTTTGAGCTGTGTGCAGATTTTGTGGTAAAATGCTTCAAGCTATTTAATCCATATAGTTGAAGGGTTTTTGGAGCTTCTCTTCTGCTGAGCATTCACAGGGAACGTGATTTGGATCTTTTTACCAACCAAACTGACATCTGGTCTTAACAGGTTTATTCTACTACACTATTCCAGCAGATACATTTTTGTCAAATTAATTCTTTAATGTCACATCTGAATCTAATCAAGATTATTGTAGATATCTGTCTCATGTAATCTGACTCATGTAATCTGACTCATGTAATCCCGTCTGATCCATTTCATCTGTCACTTGAATTGAGACCATCCTAGTCCCATACACCCCCCCCCCCCCCCAAAACACGTCTGGTTCATATTCTGGAGAGCACTTTAGATGAGTGAATTCACTTTACTCTCTGGGAACGCCTTAGAAAACACAGCGTCACGTCTCGGCTTGTCCGATCTGGCATTTCAGCTGGGCTGCAAATTGCCACGGGTTCATGGGTCTCTGCTGACAACAAGCACAGGAAGGTAGGAGGGACAGAGGGACACGTCTAAAGCCCTGAAAATAATGAAACATGCTAGAAAGAGAGAAAGAGGAAAACAGAGAAAAGAGACAGCGCTTGGAGATGGAAAAAGAGGGAGTGGTGTGGGTGAAAGGAGAGAGAGAGAGAGAGAGGGAGAGAGGTGGCAATGGAAGGAAAGAGAGTGGTGGGGATGGAGGGAGAGGTGGGGAGGGTTAAAGAGAGGTGGGGATGGAGGGAAAGAGAGGGGGAGAGAGGAAGAGGTGGTGAAGGAGCAAAAGGGGGAGGCAAGATGTAAGGAGAGAGAGAGGGAGAGGTGTAGAATGAGAGACTGATGGGGAAGGAGGGAGAGAGGAAGAGGTGTAGAATAAGAGGATGTTGGGGAAGAAGGGAGAGAGGAAGAGGTGTAGAATGAGAGACTGATGGGGAAGGAAGGAGAGAGGAAGAGGTGTAGAATAAGAGCCTGATGGGGAAGGAGGGAGAGAGGAAGAGGTGTAGAATAAGAGACTGTTGGGGAAGGAGGGTGAGAGGAGGATCTTTATATTAACCCTAGACTGTCCCAACATAATACCTGTCTATCTCCCGCCCTCCATCCCTTACATCTCGGTAGGCCTTAATTGGATACTGGGCGAGCACTGAGAAAGAGGGGAAAGGCATTTTTCAATTTTCCTGGTCTAAAGGCCCCCCTCGACCTGACATTATTGAACTGAGTAACTCCACTCCCCTCCCAAAAATATGGCCTTTGTTGTGCGACAGCTGAACCAGCCGGGAGGAAAGAAATCACACAAAAAACTATGCGCTAACAAGCCTTACGGGGGCCAGCAGAGCCCAGGGCCCAGGGGCCAGGTGAGGCCAAAAAGGAAAGATGGCTGTCAATCTAAGAAGAACGTTAAGAAGAATGACTCTGGCTAGGAGTCACTTACCTGTTCACAAATCACACCTGGGTTTGGCTAAACCAATTAGACTATAAGATGCCGGTTGTCTGGTAAATATATTGCCACATGGGTTGGTGTTCAATAAGGATTGGTGTCTGGCAAAGATTTGTTTTAAGTATAACACTGCTTCCAAAACAGTTGGGATGCAAAGTAAAATGCAACGATGAGTAGATCATTTAATGGTGCCTTGACAGATGTGTGTGTCACCCATGCCATGTGCACTAATGCACCTCCATACCATCACAAATGCTGGCTTCAGAACTGTCCGCTGATAAGTGTTGTGTTTCTCAAGAAACAATACAACGTCTTAGTTTCAACATTTGATATAATTGACGCAGATTTGCGTCGAAAAACGCATCCGTTACATTTCCATTTGTATCTCCAGATTAGTTAAAGATAGAACGCTACAGCCATTTCTATCTGGGGACAGTCTTCCCCAGAAATATGTGCATTTCTGTAAAGTAGAAGCCCTCCAAATCTTGACCACAAAAACACTATCATAAAAAAAACACAAAAGGGCACCTGTTACATTTATCTCTGGACAGTTTAAAGATAGAAGCCTACGGTTTTTCCACGGTGTAGGGGACAGTCTGCTGCAAAGAATGACATGTCATTGTGTATTTCTGTAAAGCAAAAACCTTCCAAATCTTGACCACAAAAACACTGTATTTCATGATTGCATGAATGAAATTGTCATTTCTTCAGTGGTTAATCTGATCAGAATTGTATCTAATCTTTGATTTTTGTATAAAATGTTCCATCACACTGATATAGGGACCCAACATTGACCATACGGTTGATATTTTACAGTCTTCAGATAAAATGCTGGTTTTTGTTATATTATGTAAAATTTTCAAATAATAAACAATTTGTAGTGGTTTTGTGAAATAAAAAGTGAAATAAAAAGCCTTGTTGGAGGATACTATGTGTTTCTCAATAATAACAACTACATGTCAACATACGTTTTTTATATTCTATTCACACATTTTCACTAATATACTCATTAAGACTCAAACAATATTATCTATTCATCCTTCTTCAAGTTAAGGGTTTTCAGCATGAACCCTTAAAGGTCTAAGGCCTTCTTGGGATTTCAAAATCTGCCAGGCACTATTTTGACCTTTTGAAAATGGAGCATAATATACCAAAAATTGAGTGAAACACTCCCTGGGGGATAGAAACATATTTTAAAACAACGCACAAAAAACAAGATGGCTGCTCAATTTTTTTCAGTCAGTGCAGCAGGCTTAAAGTCTGGCCAGAGTCATGAAAGAAATAAAAAGAGCAGTTGGCCACCTTTTCAAACGCCAGGCGGACTAGAATACCTCTCCTTGGAGCATACAGGGTTTCAATGGAAACAATACAATGGTCTAAGAAGTAAAAACCCCATTCATCTAGACTGACATGGCAGGGTAACGCAAATGTCCAAAATGTTCTGGTTTATCTCTTCTTAGAA
This sequence comes from Novumbra hubbsi, assembly GCA_016801125.1. Classification (NCBI taxonomy): domain Eukaryota; kingdom Metazoa; phylum Chordata; class Actinopteri; order Esociformes; family Umbridae; genus Novumbra; species Novumbra hubbsi. Next base: position 6,738 of record JACXGK010013083.1, read on the forward strand.
AAACTCCAAACTGATCACACTGTTATCCTCAAAACCAAAGTAGACCCTGACCGCTAGGGGAGACTGTACTGTATCTTTAAAGGGATGCTAAGGTAATCTGCTACAGTTTGTAGCTCATCTTTCAGTTCTTGTTTGCACAAACCACAGGAAACAGGAAGTGGCATCATAACCAGGAGAAAACAAAGAGACAGAAAACAGCAGAAGCAGCAAATGAAAACAGGTATAGAGTAAGTTTGTTTGAACCCTTAGTGTTTAGACAAGGAGTGGTGTACCATCAGCCAGAATTTGTTTCCCTACCACTACACATTGCATCTTGTCTTACAGTTCCAAGCAAGGCTGGATCTTTCTGTGTAGCCCCACCAGGCTGTTGAATGTGGAATGGATGCAACTAAGACAACTCAACAACTGCGAGCAATCATCAAGAATGCGTATTCAAGAATGATTACTTCAAATGGAATTAATACCTTCATCGTGCTGGGCTTTGAGAAGATCATAGAGATGGAGTTTACATGTCCTTGCAATTTGAAACTGAAAGTTCTGCATTTGTGTGCATTGTTTTTTGTTCCTACTTTTTTAGCATTCATATTGACTCTAAAAGCACAGAACTCTTTTGACGGCAATACAGATTGTATTACCAGGTGTCTGAAGAGCATGATTCCTTCCTTAATGTGGCTGGCCATATTGTTTTTGGATGGCCAGTATTTGGCTTGTGCAACTTTAACCTGGACTGGCTCATTATTGACTTTACATAAAGGTCTTCCTCAGAAATGGTGTGAGACAGCAGACAATATAACGAATCTAACAGTAATCAAAGAGAAATTCCATGACACAAAGAGTCTTTCTCAGGTGAGAATACAGACTAATATTTTACATTATGGATGTATTCATTGTAGACATTGACTTTGGAAGAAAACAACATGCTTTATGAGATGTTTTAAAACACGTTGGTTTGGTAAACAGATGAAATATAGTTCAAGTGTGGTTTTACCGAGTGAAATGTATAGACAGAGATATGGATGAAAGAAGTAAATATGCAGTTCGAAAGTCTAGACATTTATAAATCCTTTTATATAATGATTTTAAGGAGGTTCCATTCAGTGCTATTCCAATCAAATGTTTTATCTCTTATGTTTGTTGTTATATAACAGAAAAAAATAAGAGCAATTGTTTTAGTTTTGCATTTAATATTCATCTTATGTCAAACAATTCTTTCTTCTTTAAGATAATTGGACTGGTTTTGCTTCTGATCATCGGTAGCACTCATGTGCATAGACTGCAAGGGAGAAAAACAGGATGTGGCGTGTGACAAGAGTGTAGACAAAAGCACACGTGAATACAGAGATGAGCAAGGGAATTTGCATGAAGATACAGGGTTATAGATGTAAAAGCAGAGAAAAGCTAGTGGATGTGAAAGCAGAGACAAGCAAGTGGATGTGAAAGCAGATACAAGCAAGTGGATGTGAAAGCAGAGACAAACAAGTGGATGTGAAAGCAGAGACAAACAAGGGGATGTGAAAGCAGAGACAAACAAGGGGATGTGAAAGCAGAGTCAAGCTAGTGGATGTGAAAGCAGAGACAAACAAGGGGATGTGAAAGCAGAGACAAGCTAGTGGATGTGAAAGCAGAGAAAAGCAAGTGGATGTGAAAGCAGAGACAAGCTAGTGGATGTGCAAGCAGAGACAAACAAGTGGGTGTGAAAGGAGAGACAAGCAAGTGGATGTGAAAGCAGAGACAAGCAAGTGGATGTTGAAGAGGATAATTTGTACTATGCCTATCAATATGCCCTATTGTTTATTGCATAAATATAGTTATTTGCGTAATTTTAGCATGTGTATATATTTTTGTAAACATAAAGGTTAAACCATACATTTTTGTATATAAATCATTGCGGATGTATTACACACCCTTAGATTCTTCATTTTGTATTGAGTACGTGGCTTTAAGAGACCCTTGAGAAGCTTTGTTCTGTAAGTTAACACAAATATTACCCCTAGTTGGTTAACATAGGTTGGGGGCGGGCACTGGGCCAAATATGTTTGGTGTGAGCAGGAATGTGTCTTTTCTAGGGAGAATCTGCCTGGGGGCTCTTTCTCCCTTGTAATCACCTGTAATTACATTAAAAGTTGTTTATAAGAAAGTATTTGGTTTCCTAGAGTGCTTTGGGTAAATTCATATTTGAAGTTGACTTTTCCCGCAAACCTGTCAGAGGTGTTTCAGGAAGCGGACCAATGAGCAGGCGGTTGGCTTAATAAGGCTCTTTATTCAGGCAGGAATTACCAGGTTGTAGTAGAAACTGACTACGACCGTATACACATAACAGGAAACAATCACGGACACAGAGACAAGACACACAGGGGATTAAGTAGCCAACTACATTAGATGCAGCTGGTGGGTAATCAGGAAGGGTGCGTTCACGAAACATGGGGAAACAGGACATACGAGTACGATGGCAACTAAAAGGCCGGCGACGTCGAACGCCGGGGTGCTACGCGACCAGGAGAGGGCACAGCATCAGGAGGCGCCGTGCCAAAACCTAGAAAAGTGTGAGTTTTGAATTATCCGCTTTAATGTGAAATCAGACAAGCAAGTGGATATGAAAGAAGAGACAAGAAGGAATACAGAACTATTTGAAAATGCAAAATACAAAAATACAGTTATCTTTGTCAGGACAAAACAATTATATTGGTTTTGTGTTTCATTATACTAATTTCAGGTTTGTCATGAAACAATATTTTCCCACTGTGCATGAAAAATTCATTCTGACGTGGAAAGATATTCATTCCGACGTGGACGAGATTATTAAAACCACATGAAAGCAAAATATGTTGTTTTGAATTCAAAGTTTAACAGTTACAAGTGTGATCAGTTTTGGTAAATAAATCACCACATGTTACTGATAATAGAACCAAAACAACACATCTATTTTGATGAATATTGTGTGTTGGATGGATTGGATGGAGGTTTACAATTTAAAAATGTTTACAAATATTTTTAAAATATAAAATCCCATACACATAGGTACTGGGACCACTCCCTCCCATGTACCATGTACTATCCCAAGTACTACTATTAGTACTACTATTGATACTTTACAGTCTTCTGATGAAAAAATGCAGATTTTTGTTATATTATGTTACATTTTCAAACAATAAACAATTTGTAGAGGTTTTGAACCCCTGGGGATGTCCAAATGTGACATAAAATGCTTTACCTGTTGGATACTATGTGCTTCTCAATAAAAACAACTACATGTCAACATAAGTTTTTTATATTCTCTTCACACATTTCACTAATATACTCATTAAGTCTTCTCAAACAATATTATCTATTCATCCTTCTTCAAGTTAAGGGTTTTCAGAATCCACAATATAAAGGACATCATTCTACCATAAAGGATGACCTCCTGAGAGGTCAAAAGGTCAGAAAGTGCCTGGCGGATTCTGAAATTCCAATAAGGCCTTAGACCTTTAAGGGTTTATGCTGAAAAAGTTATACAGGTTTGGGAGCAACATATGCTGCCTTCCAAATTATGTATTTTTCAGGAAAGGACTTGCATATTTCAGTAAGACAATACCAAACCAAATTCCGCATGTATTACAACAGCATGGCTCCGTAGTAAAAGAGTCCTGGTGCTAAACTGGCCTGCCTGCAGTCTTGACCTTTCTCCCATTGAAAACATCTGCCGCATTATGAAACTAAATACACGACAAAGGAGACCCCGAAATCCTATGGGACACAATCGATATGCGATTGTGAATCAATGTCACCTGTTTTGGTGCAAATTAAAGTGACAACAGGTACACAGGAGAGGCAACAGAAAGACAACCCCCCAAAAGAGAATAGTATTGCATGTGGTGGCCACAGACAATTGTGCTCTTCTATTCCTGACTGAATCTTCTCTAGGTTTTCATTTTGCTAGTGTCCTTGTCACTGTGGTTCCTGCAGCCCATTCAGGATGCACAGGTAGTCCAGCTCCTCCAGATGGCACATTCGTATGTCCCAACAATATTTTCTTTCGCCTCCCAGTACAGTCTCAAGTGCATGGAGGAGATACCAGGAGACAGACCGTTACATGAGGAGTACTGGACAGGGCCGTAGAAGAGCATCAACCAAGCAACAGGACCGCTGTTTGTTCTTATGAGCGAGGAGAAACAGGAGGAGCACTGCCAGAGCCCTACAAAATTACCTCCAGCGGGCTACTGGGGTGCATGTTTCTGACCAAACCCACAGAAACAGACCTCATGAGGGTGCTATGAGGGCCTGACGTCCTCTAGTGGGACCTGTGCTCACAGCCCAGCACCGTGCAGCGTGGTTGGCATTCGCCAGAGAACACCAGAATTGAGAGGTCCTCCATCAGTGCCACGTTCTCTTTACAGATGAGAACAGGTTCACACTGATTACATGTAACCAATGTGAAAGTGTCTGGAGACGCCGTGGGGGAATGTTATGCTGCCTGCAACATCATCCAGCATGACCGATTTGGAGTTGGGTCAGTGATGGTCTCCATGTGTTAGCCAACGGTACACTGACATAACACAGACACACACAAATGGACAAGGGACACACACACACAAATGGACATGGGACACACACAAATGGAGACAGGACCATCTCAAACACACGCAAGCAACAAATTGATGTGTTTACATACGCACAAAGGCATGGCCTTCTCATTATCTCAAGTCACGTAAGTCCACTGTAATCATTGCTTATGGATAGTTACAGGTAATTGCGCCATGATTGAAAGCTTCTGGGGGAAATTATATCTGATGATTGGATTTCATTGTTCAGTCACCGTTGATGCATGCCCATCCACCGTTATTGCTTCATTGTGATTGGCTCCAATTATGCCTCATTATGATTGGCTTGAGTGTTTTGATTATAAAACAGAGTTATTAGGCTTGACAGTAGCAGTCAGCCTCAGGCATGATCGGTTGACTGGTAAAACCGACACCACAGATGTAAATCCACAACCTGGCATTTTCAGACTTTACTTTCTACACATTTTGTTGACGTATCTTGGCATTCACGCCTAATCTTCTGGTCTCATCAGACCACAGCATGTTATGCTTTAGGCTCTCAGAGTCCTTCAGACACCATGTCATAAGCCTTCTGCCTTGACACTCCACTATAAAAGGCTGATGAAGTTCTGCAGAGAAAATCTGAAGCTGATAGAGTGGCCATTGGATTCTCAATTTCACAATGATGCAGTCCACGGTGCCCCTGAGAACTAACATGCTTTAGGGTGTTCTTCATAACCTAGTTTGTGCCTCGTCAAAATCCTTGTGTGGTGCTCTACGGGGAGTTCCTTGGACCTCGTGGCTTGTTTTTTTCTCTGACGTGCACTGTGAAGTGTGGGACCGCAATAGGCCTTTCCACACCTTGTCCCGTTAATATTACATTTACCACAGGTGGACTCCAACGATCGCCAGTGATGATTGAAGGACACTGGATGTGTCGAGTGTAAAAACCGTCATGGCGTCTGGATACATCAAATATTCACAATAGTGATTTTCAACGAGTTGTCACGCAATATTTTGAATACTCCCAAAAGTCTGAGTATTGATTTTATGATTTGTTTTTGTGGTTATAAAAAAACCAACAACAATCAATGTTTTCTCAAACATCCGTACTGTGATTCGATCTCTGGGCCGTGGTGCCGAACCGATGAACAACACCACGGCCCGTTTATTCATTTGCAATTAGCGACCCGCTGGACGGGCCTGTGTGGATCTGAGAGGAACAACGTCCCACGTTGACTAACCCGTCCCGCTATTCTCAGACTCACTTTCGTCCGTGTTGTTTCCTCTCTCTCTCTCTCTTTCCTTTTCTTTCTCGTCTTTCATTCGTTCTCTATTTGTTCCCCCGAGCAGTTTTTTTTATTTCTCCTTTCTTTCCTCTTTTATCTCTCTCACATGCTGAAACCGCGGTTCCCTCTCTCTGGGGCGAACTGCACCCTAACTCAGATGCTCTCAGGAAAACCTATTACCATTTCAGAAATGAATAATTTTTGTACTTTAATTCCCTTATCTAAATCCTGACTTAATCAGCCAGGTCCCAGCAATTCCCCAGTCCTTGGCAAGTAACTGGAAAGGCAGAGTCGGTTTGTGTGTTTGAATGTGGGCGCGGATGTGTCTGCATGCTTGCTTGTGTGTGTTTGTGTGGGTGTGTGTTCTTACTTGTGTGTTTGTGCTTTTGATGTCAGCCTAATGGCTTGCTGTCTCTAAGCTTGTTTGTGCTTATGGATAAATCCTGGGTATTGTGAAGAACAGATAGATTTCAGATTGTAGCATGGGTATTTCTTCTTAGATGACAGGTAACACCCTGTCCTCCATAGCACTACAACACTCACAGGACATAGCATTGTGACACTCACAGTACACAGTACTAACACACTCACATGACATAGTACCAATACACACACAAGACATAGCACTGTGACTCTCACAGGAAATTGCACTAATACACACACAGGACATAGCACTATAACACCTATTCATAGTCATATTTTAAATATCTTCTGGGCATTTCTTTTCCTAAAGAAAAAATGTAGGGAGAAAGATGTAGGATAATGATGTTGACCTTTTATAAGAGACAGATATTAGAGATATGTAATGGTTTTTCTCACTTTGATTTGACATTAACAAACCCGGGGGGTTTGAGTGGGGGGGGGGGGGGGGGGGGGGGG
>JACXGK010013084.1:0-13421 GCA_016801125.1 Novumbra hubbsi
GTGCCCAGCTGAGACGCCGCCGGTGATGTGCCCAGCTGTGATGCCGCCGGTGATGTGCCCAGCTGTAACGCCGCCCCTGATGTGCCCAGCTGTGTCGCCGCCCCTGATGTGCCCAGCTGTGATGCCGCCCCTGATGTGCCCAGTTGTGACGCCGCCCCCTGCGTAGCCGGCGCCGCTGCCGCCTCCTGCGGAGCCACCAACGCTGCCGTCCCCTGCTGAGCCGGCGCCGCTGCCGCCCCCTGCGGAGCCGCCGCCGCCCCCCTGCGGTGCCACCGCCGGGCATGGCACATTCAGGGCATGGCACATGGAGAGGCCTCTAGCCATCTCCATGCCATTGTGGGCTCCCCAGTCAGAGCAGCTGCATTCAGTTGACTCTGATTGGGGAGCCTACTTAGGTTAGTTTTCCAGCCACACACGGGGTGGTTTATTGTTTGTGCTTGTCTCAACAGTTCACGGTTTGTCCTTTGTTTGATTCATTTGCAAGCGAATGCTCTACATGTTTATTGTATATTGTTTTATGTTAGTTAGACCTTTCATTTTACGTGTACAGTCCGTGTAGTTTGTTTTGTCTTGTTTTGGATTAAATATCACCTTTTCTTTATACTACAATGTCCGCGTATGGTTCTGCCGCACAACACAGCCGTGACAATTTCCGAGTGTAGCGCAGATGAGTAGGTTCCAGACCACCTAGCCAAGGTGAAATGAAACATCGCGCAAATCGCGAAGTAATTGATCACTATCAAATAAGGTAAGTAACTTTATCATTTGGATGCATGGATGTCTGTATGTTAAATTTAACATATTCAGGCGAAATGTATAATTGACTTTTAACTTAATTAATGTTGTGTATGCAATATGGCTATTAAGGTGCTACCCTGGGTCTCAAATATATGTCAATTGTAAGGTGGTTACTCTTATACTTTACTGTGGTTTTGCATTCCATCCACTCCAATTGTAGACTAATCTCTGGATAAGACGCTATCCGTCTTCTTTAAAGGCCGGTACAGATACAACAGTAACTATGGAAGGGGGGGGGCATGTCATCTATATTTTCTTATATTAACACTTTATATTTTCTTATATTAACACTTTAATACACACAATCTTATAAAGGTTTTGCGGTATTTTATGTCTTCTCAGAAATCTGTTTTTATATTACGTGTAGCAGATGCCCACATAGCACAGGTTACTGCTTTCATCAGCAAATCTGTTGTGAGACATATAAGCTGCTAAGTAGATGAAAATGATTTGAGCTGTTATAGGTATAGTCCACATAGAGAAGCACTAGTACAGACATTATATTCAGACATGGTTAAATTTGCTGGTACCCTTCCACAAAAAACAACGAATACACAATTCTCTCTGAATCTCTGAAATAACTTGATACTAAAAAAAGTAATTGGCATCCACCATTGTTTATTCGTTGTTTTTTGTGGAAGGGTACCAACAAATTAAACCGAATTTAAATCTAACCCTTTTGATTTTATACTCAACATAATATTGTAAATAATAAAAAAAAAAAAAATGGCACAGGAAAAAGTATGGGACACTGAACCAAATATTTTTTACACAACCTTTGGAGGCAATAACTGCAAACAAACATTTTCTGTAGCTCACTGCACCAGTTAACAGGTAGTTTGGCCTACTCTTACTAAGCAAACTTCTCCAGCTGTTTGAAGTTTGATGGGTGCCTTTTCAGACTGTAGGTTTCAGCTCTTTCCATAGATGTTCGATATGATTCAGATCAGGACTCATAAGGCCACTTCAGAATAGTCCAATGTTTTGTTCATAACTATTCTTGAGTGCTTTTGCTGTGTGTTTTGGGTCATTATCCTGTTGGAGGACCCATGACCTGTGACTGAGACAGAGCTTTCTGAAACTGGGCTGTACCTCTCGCTCAAGCATGCCTATATTTCATTGTGCTCTACATAGATATAAGGCACCCTGTGCCAGACGCAGCAAAGCAGCCTGAAAACATGGCTGAGCCTCCTGCTCCGTATTTCACTGTAGGTATGGTGTGTTGTTCTATGAAAGCTTTTTTGTTGTTGTTTGCAAACATAGAGCTGATGTGACTTGCCAAAATGCTCCAGTTTTTACTCATCTGTTCAAATGACATTCTCCCAGAAGGATTGTGCCTTGTCAATATGCATTTTAGCAAAGTCGAATCTGGCTTTTTTTATGTTTATCTTTGCTAAAAAAACTCACCCTGGAGTTCAGCTTGTATCTCTTTGGTAGTATTCCTTGTTTTTTCTACCATTTGCCCTATGCGTCTGTTCAATCTGGGGTACGTTTTCCTCTTGCGGCTGCGCCCAGGGAGGTTGGCTAACGTTCCATGGACCTTTAGTTTCTTTGGAGGTTCTAGCAGGGGAGTGCACCTACGCTATGACCAACAATGATTTTCCTATGAACCCCAAGCATGCTTTAGGCCAAATGCATTTAGCACAGTACAATATTTAAACTTGTTTACACTACGGTTTATTAGTTCTATTGCTATTGCACATATGTATGTGTTTGAAGTCTTGGAGCTTGACTTTTCATTGTTTGGCCTTTAGGTTCTTTGGTGATGTCATTATCTGTCAAATACTTATCGATAGTGAATGTGTTAAACTGTATGTATTTAGGAATAATGGTTGTTAGTAATCTAGTCATATAAACTTACACACCAAATGATCTCTCTCTTTCCGGTCAAGCTCTTGATCTGTTATTTGTGTTTGTGCAATGTGACATATCTTATCTGCCTGTTGTAACTCTTTTTGGACTGTTGGGGGCTCATGGGTTGCATTGTCTCCTGAGAAAACCAGGTCGACACGGTTTCATTAAGTGTTAACGGGGGGAGATAATCAGTAACCCCAGGAAGAGGTGCTGCCTAGAGAGTGTCATGAGTGGGAGGGTCTAACCTGTTATAAGTGTGTGCTCAATGAAATTGTCCTTCAGTTCTTTCCTATAGAAAATTACTCTGCTTTATGAATTCTCATTAAAGTCTATTTGATCTTACAACTTCCGAAGTTCTTGCATCTTTGTGGATCGGGGACGGCATTTTCCACGACAACCCTAAGCATGCTTTAGGCCAAATGCATTTAGTATAGTACTATATTTAAATGTGTTTAGAGTCCGGTATCATTAGTCCTATTTTTAATCCAGTCACAAGGGTTACAATTATCCATTCTACGCAATGTGCAGTTCCTCATATGTATGTGCTTGAAGTCTTGAAGCTTGACATTTCATTGTTTGGCCTTTAGTTTCTTTGGAGGTTCTAGCAGGGGAGCGCAGCTACGCTATGACCATCGATGGTTTTCCTATGAACCCCAAGCATGCTTTAGGCCAAATGCATTTAGTATAGTTCTATATTTAAATGTGTTTAGAGTCCGGTATCATTAGTCCTATTTTTAATCCAGTCACAAGGGTTACAATTATCCATTCTACGCAATGTGCAGTTCCTCATATGTATGTGCATGAAGTCTTGAAGCTTGACATTTCATTGTTTGGCCTTTAGTTTCTTTGGAGGTTCTAGCAGGGGAGCGCAGCTACGCTATGACCATCGATGGTTTTCCTATGAACCCCAAGCATGCTTTAGGCCAAATGCATTTAGTATAGTTCTATATTTAAACGTGTTTAGGGTCCGGTTTTATTAGTTCTAATGTTAATCCAGTCACAAGGGTTACAATAATAAATTATTCGCAAGGTGCAGTTGTAACACGTTGTTCACGCCAGCCCAGCACTGTCTGGTGCTGGCAGTTCTATGTGAACACTTTTTATCACAAATGCACCCCGGACTCACGTGACTGTCTACACCCACCAGTTTTCACTTTGTCATTTGTGTGTGTGTATATATGTCTTGTGAGCTTGTCCCTCTGGGTTGTTTCATTTCATATAAGTACTCTTTCTTTTGTTATAGTTTGTAAATAAATCAATGTTTTTGTTATAAGAATGTCTGCACTTGGTTCCTTACAACTCCCCCGGCATGCCAGAACGAACAACAAAACAAAGGAACCAGCGACATTTAATGAGCAGCATTGGAGGAGAGGGGAGTGTTTGTGGAAAGGAGACTGAGGATCACTCCTCCGATGACTCCGGGGCAGATTATGACGACTAGGACATCCCAAGTGATGATCCAGGCTGGGGTGTCGGGGGGTGGCGAGATCCACCTCTCACCTTGGCTCCATGGGTCACCTCGGCACCCAGCACAGCTGCACCCCAGGGGCTCTCCCAAACATTTTTTGAGTGGGCTAACAGGGTCCCCTGGGGTGCCATGGCTGGAACCTGAGGGGGGTCCTGGTCGTCCAGATTTATGTACCTGCCTACGCTAGGCACTCAGCCCCGCCAGTCTCCCTGATAGGAGAGCCGGCTGGCCAGGCACCTTGGCCAGGGGCCTGGCAAACAGGAAGCCTCAGCGTCTGCTCGGCGACCCGTCGTCGCTCCAGGTCCTGCTCACACGTCCCATCAGCCCAGCGGTCCCTGCCCAGCGGTCCAGCCGCGGCCAATTAATGAAATAACTTTCTTCACGACTCCTGCGCCTTGGTCCGACTTTCACCACACGCTACAATTGCTCCATCTCCATTGCTGTTAGTCCTCATTTAGGTTATTGTGCAAGTAATGGCACCAACTGTTTTTTAAATATTTATTTAAAAAATGTATTCAAAACAGTAAACACGCGGCTTATACTTGTCTGTATCACGGTCGCGGTGTGTGATGGAACCATTCACAGACATTTTTGAAAGAAACAGTGAATTTAATACTACACAAGACAAAAAAACACGAACTGTACACGAAAAGTAAAGGTGCTGGATTAAACAGCAAAACGTATATCTAACTAAACAACAAACACACTGTGAACACTTACAGATAAAACAGGTAGCGTATCCACAGAACAATGACAATAAACAAGAAAGGACCGTGAACGTTGTGTGAAGAAACAAACAATAAACCACACCGAGTGTGGCTAAAACCTAACTTAAGTAGGCTCCAACTGGCAACAGCTGTCTCTGACTGAGGAGCCCACAACAGTGGCATAGAGCTTCCTAGAGGCACCTCCATGTGTCATGCCCTGACTGTGAGCCCCGAGGCACAGATATGGCCAGGGGCCCCTAGCCAGGACATGACAGTCTATGCTTGTGTTGAGGCCAACCGAGGAAAAAAAATATGTATTACCTATAATACTAGGGTAAGGGTTAGTGTTTGTGGAGGAGCGCACACCAGCTCCGTGATTTTGTCATAGAAGAGTGGAAGTGGACTCCATGCCCAAGAGGGTTCAGGCAGTGTTGGAAAATAATGGTGGCCACACAAAGTATTGACACTTTGGGCCCAATTCGGACATTTTCACTTAGGTGTGTACTCACTTTTTTTGCCAGCGGTGTAGACATTAATGGCTGTGTGTTGAGGTATTGTGAGGGGACAGCAATTTACACTGTTATACCAGCTGTACACTCACTACTTTACATTGTATCAAAGTGTCATGTCTTCAGTGTTGTCACATGAAAAGATATAATCAAGTATTTACAAAAATGTGAGGGCTGTAGTCACTTTTGTGAGATACTGTATATTGGCGAAACCCAATATAACATCCCAACTAGTCTCAAACAACACCTCTATACTACTAAAAATAACACTCTACAAACACATCTGGCACAACATTTTCAGAATTATTCTATCAACCACTTGATCATAACAAACCTGGAAACTGACTCCTAGAACTTAGGGCAGAGAAAGAGAAGGGAATCCCTGTGGATACACAACTTAAATACTATACATCCACTGGGTCTGAATGCTAGAGAGTGATGATTGGGGGACATGAACACATCTATGAGGAGGCGAGCGTACAAGAAGACCTTATACATTTGGAGTATCGATCTATTTATATATATACACATACTTTTTACTCTTCGTATTGTGCATTAATATATTTACATTTTGTCTATTATTGCATGCCTTGTTATGCTATATTACTGTACTTTAGCACTTACCTTACCTTACCTTACCATACCTCACTTGAGTATCCGTTTTTTTCAGTGAACCTGAGATAGGAAGCAAATGCCTTTTAGACTGTTGGCCCCTGTTGCGTAGTGATACATAGGATATTTACAGACGCATGCACACACTCACGAGATGCACACACCCTCACACACACACGCACACACACACACATACATACATACATACATACAGGTATGCATTCATAAGCATACACACACGCACTCACACACACCTACACAGGTACTACCTGGGAATCCTGGATGAGAAAGGCAAACACAGTAGGCCCGTTCAACTAAGGGTTCACAATCTCCTTGAATACAAACACTTTTAAACCTAACCCTAACCCTTCGGTTTATGATCAACAGGTAATATCTTCTTAATTACTAGGTGGACGCGACTGATTTCAGTTCAACCTGTTCGAGACTGGTTGAACTTGATTGATTAATCTGGATCAGCCTATGTGGAACCGAGAAATCTATAGTTAGCGGGAATGTAACTCTGGTCATATGAGTGGAGCGTGGCCCCCTAGATGGCGTAGCTCTAGCGGTTTACCCACGCCGCGTAGCGGCCACACTGAGAATAAAATGTTCTTGGCTCAGCCAACCGGGGGCACACCTGCCCCTATATAACTGAACGTGCCCAAGAAACAGGATTCACAGAAATCCTGTCACACCAGCGCACAAACATTGCCCAATCGAACAGATTACGTACTCAAGAACCAAGCCACCAGCGGTCCATTCTCTGGCAATGCCATGGCCGTCTCCAACACTTTGAGAAAAGAGGGGGAGCTTGCAAAATTGCACCGCGTAACCCTTTCGTAATGTATGATCGAGACAGGCGCAGGGAGTGCGTTGTTAACGCCAGTAAGGATGAGAAAGCACAAGAAAGCTTAGTTGAGGAGCGTTTTGCAGAAAAGCACTGTACCCTACACTCGCCCCTACCGCCGCATGACTGCTCCCCTGCAGTGGAGGCCTGGCCCAAGGGGGGCGAGTGGTCGAAAGGGAGTACAAAGCAAAGGGGTATCAGAAGAAAGTACGCTACTCGACTCATTCAACGTTGGAAGGGTAATTGAAATAGGGTTGTGAGTAGGATCCGAGCCATAAGTACAAATTGTTCAGGTGCATCGGCCCACATAGATTGAAACCCACCTGAGACAGAATAAAAATCGAATTTTTACTTAGGCAATGAAAGAGGGTCATACTGGCAATGGTGCACGGTACATCCAACCGTTCAATTGTGGGAGCTGAGGAGGCAACATCGCCGTCCTCTGCCAACTCCACGTCTATTCAGCGTTCCTGCTTGTTCGCGGGCCAAGGATCAGTAGAGAACTTCAGAGCATCAACGAAAGATTTTGCCCGGCGCCGTAGCCACTGGGGTAGAAAAGATCTAGCAGGCGCCGTAGCCACTGGGGTAGGAAAGATCTAGGAGGCACCGTAGCCACTGGGGTAGGTGCCTGCTGTACTAGCGGCGCTGGTGCTGCAGCTGTCTCCGTTGACGCCGACGTGGCGCTGTAACTGATTTCCGAGGGTTGAGTGGCGGACGATCTGCGGGACAGTCCAGGACGAGCCGTGTGTCCAGCCAGGGGTAGATGGCGAGATAATTCTGATCTTGCGCTGTCCAACTTCCTGAACGAAGCAATCGCCGTGGAAACAGTCTCTCAGAATAATCCGGAACGGCACCAATGGAGAATTCAGCAATGGCGCTCTATCCGTTTCCTTCAGGGAGGACAGAGAAAGACATGAATGTCGATGCGCCACCACCGACGATGCCATAGAATGCCCAGTGCAAACTGGTTCAAATGAAGAATAGCCGTCAGAAGCCGAGAGATCTCGGCCATCTCAATAATTGCGAGGGCCACGCACCCGACAACATTTGAGAGGCAGCGGATGCCAGTAGAGCTACATTGTTGGAAGCAGCCGCAGCTGGGCCCCCAACTTGTAACACTTATCCAACATGTCCAACATGTGCACTGTGAAGCGGTCTTTGGGCAAAGGAGGCGTAGGCTTCTTATTCTACCATCCAACCTGTCCCGGGAGGAAATGCACAGCCAGCGCTTGCTCTAAAGGGGGAGCAGCACCGCAGATCGCCTTCTGCCATTTTTAGACAAGCGTGTAGGGACTGTAGGACCTCACTGGTGCTTTTGCTGAAACTGGAGCCATCCTGGAACATTCGGCATCATCCAAGAGCCCAGGGACGTTCGACGCAGGCACAGAATGCTGACTCCTTCCATTGTTCTGCCCGTGTGCATACATTATCCATAGGAGTTCCGACTGTATGTGCACACTAGGTAAGACATGGGCTGAACACTCCTTGTATTTATTAGAACATACAAGTTAGCTGTGTTTTCGTTTAGGTAAATTGAGTTTTATGATTTTTACTTGATTTTCCCAATTTCTACTGTGTTTGTTAGTTTGTTAACCCTCTACAGTCTTTGGGTCATTTGGGAACCCAAAATCCGCCTGGCAGAACCTTGACCTTTTGACCTCTCAGGAGGTCATCCTTTGTTTTAGAATGATGTCCTTTACATTTTGGACTCTGAAAACCCATAACTTGAAGAAGGATGAATAGTTAACAATGTTTGAGAAGACTTAATTTATTAGTAACAATGTGTGAAGAAAATACAACGTATGTTGACATGTAGTTGCTGTTATTGAGGAGCTCAAAGTATTCTCCAATAGGTAAGGCTGATAATGTCACATATGGACATCACCAGGATGTCAGAACCACAAAAGAAAAAGCTATCCCCAACCCTGAACAAATTTAACGTTTTTTCTATGCAATCATGAAAAACAGTGTTTTTGTGGTCGAGATTTGGGAAGTTCATGCCTTACAGAAATACACAAATGACATGTCATTCTTTGCTGCTGTCCCCTACATTGTGAAAAAAAAACGTAGGCAGAATTGCCTCTAAGAGATTTCAGTCAAGATATGGAAGGCTTCTACTTTGCAGAAATACACAAACGACATGTCAGATATAAATCAAAATGTAACAGGTGTAATTATATTTTATTTTTATTTTTTGTGGTCGAGATTTGGAAGGCTTCTCCTTTACAAAAATACACATACGGCAAGTAATTTCTTTCGGACGACTGTCCTCTACAACGTGAAAAAAAACCTAGGCTTATATCTTTAAGCAATCTGGAGATATGAATAGAAATGTAGTCGCAATGATTTTGACGCAAATTTGCGTCAACCGACGTTTAAAGGTTTTAATCAGACAATAAGTTCCCTAAATGGTTTTCCCAGTGTGTTACCCTTAATTGCACCCATGATCCCATAGCTTTTCCCTTACGTTCAGGGTGTTACGTTCCCTCCAAGAGGTGAAGAAGGCGATGGAGAAGGATAGAGAGCAGATAAGCATCCCCTGGAATAAAGGGTATTGCACTGCTCAAAAAAGGCTTCAGCTTAGCATACACCGTAGACATTTCTTGCTTCATTAAGAGCTATGAGGAACTGCCTTCATGTCATAAAGGAGGGGTTTTGCCACCACCTGCTGGACACAATGGTATCATAATCCTTACTGACTACTCATTTCAAACAATTCGCTTTGAAAACATCCAGGAATGGAGGCACCGTTTCAGAAGAAGGACCTCCATGTGGTCTCACGGAGAGCAAAATGTAACCACATCTGCGTGGACTGGCAGACTGCAGTGGACAATGAGCACAGAGAGTGGCCCATGGACTATTGAGTTTACTTGTGATCAATAATGAGATTTAATCTCTGTTTACTTGACCATCATTTCTAGAAGGAATATTTCAAGTGTCCTGTGAACTATGGAGGTATTAAGCCATGACAGGTTACAGGTAGGAGGAGGCGGTTAGTCCATGCATGGGGAATGATAACTAGTATGACACCCATACACACACACACACACACAGAAACAAACATTACTCCTCTTTTTCATTCCTCATCAAACATCAAATACAATTGTTGTTTGGATTGATCCCTAATTTTGGCCTTGAGAGTCCCTAAACGTGTTATTCTTATCCCCAAACTTCAATTGACACTTGAATCCGTATGGCAAAGCAGAAAATGAAATGTCTTCTCGTGGGGAATGGTGGCATGTGAAATTGGCTTTTGATGCCTAACAGGTTTGTTTAAGGCACCAGACACGCATAGATTACTACTATTGAACTAGTTCTGATACTTGAATCAGTTTGTGATTGTGGTTGTCATTTCTTCTTGCAGGTCACGTTGCTGCCTGTGGGGTCAACCAGAGTCCAAAAGATGTGGGCAGTATTGTGGACTAAACACAACCTTCTCCTGGTGTTTAACGGAAAACGGCTGTATTTTCACCCAAAGGAATCCCCCGATCACCACAGGACAGGGGTTTCTATTGAGAGTTTGAAGAGCATGCCTCCTACATGTGTTTGAAAGACTTTTGACGCGCAGTCCCATTGGGATATATTCTCCATTATTTGGTCTGTTAACAATAACAAGTGCCAATACAAAAGAGGATTTCATGGAGAGAACTTGGCTGCCTGCATGACTGGGGAACAAAACGACGAGCATTTGGGACGCTGGACGGACACACCCGCACTACCACTTTTGACCACAAGATGTCCTCTGCGCTCCACCGTAAAGTTTAACTCCAGTCAAATGAGGTTTCTCCTGCTAGTAAAAGGGAAACGGAATGCAGCGTTTAAGGAACGCAACGTGCAATCATATGTTCACGTGTACACACTCCGTCTCCAAACAATGTGAATAAAAGCATGGCTAGTATAACAACACGACTAGAATATTGTTGTTATTAGTACGCATCCCACTATTTTCACTACCATAGTAATGGCTTGGATTGCAAAGGGCTCTATTTGAAAAACCCTAAACCTTAATAGCAGCGAGAGATATTAATCGTATTCTTAGGATGGCGTACCAGAAACCAATAACTCTGCTAAAGCTGCCATTGAACTTGGTGTGTGGGGCTTATTTTCAACAACCAAATAATAGCAATAGTCCCTTGAATGCTGGCGGGCATTTTGCCATGGTCCTTTTGCATCATTTAGCGAACACCATTGCCCAGAGCAATTTACAGCAGGTAGTGGGTGCGTACATGGCTTACGTGGTACCCCATGATAATCAAACGCACCTCAGGGACGGCAAGCACAATGATCTACCAAACGACCTACTCCTGTTACAACCAGCAGCACCAGCTACTTGAGATATAGGCCCTGTAGAAGTAATACAAATATGGGTGGAGTATGCCTTTTGGATGGAAACATGGAGGTGGCTCTTAAAAGAGCCGTTGGGGATTACCGGAAATCAAGACTGGTTGGTTTAGGCGCGCTCTCCGCGAATGCGGCGGGCCAGCTGGATGTCCTTGGGCATGATGGTCACCCTCTTTGCGTGGATGGCGCACAGGTTGGTGTCCTCGAACAGACCCACCAGGTAGGCTTCGCTAGCCTCTTGTAGGGCCATCACAGCGGAGCTCTGGAAACGCAGGTCGGTTTTGAAGTCCTGGGCGATTTCTCTGACGAGGCGCTGGAATGGCAGCTTGCGGATGAGCAACTCGGTAGACTTCTGGTAACGACGGATCTCCCTCAGGGCCACTGTGCCGGGCCGGTACCTATGAGGTTTCTTCACCCCTCCGGTGGCCGGGGCACTCTTGCGAGCAGCCTTGGTGGCGAGCTGCTTCCTAGGAGCTTTGCCACCAGTGGATTTACGAGCGGTCTGCTTTGTTCTTGCCATTGCGCGAACACGTTCCTTTCTTTTACAGCAGGGAAGTTGCAGTCTTAACGCCCAAGTTGCGCTTATAAAGCGGTCTGCGGCGTCTGCTGATTGGACATCATCTCACCAGTGTCTTGATTGGGCCACAGCGGAAGACCTCCTCCGTCAGCCTCGGAAAGCTCTCTCTGTGCCGCCCCAAAATACAAGTCCCTGCTCCGTTTTTTGCCGGGCCGCGCAGCTTTTTTCATGACGTGGGCGCCTCCCGCGTGTAATGATGTGTGCGCGTCACATTGGCCCAAAGGTATAGCTGTGTTCTGGCTAAAAGCCTGTCATGAATGATAAAACTAAAGTATACGTGAGAATAAGATTTTCATCAACTGATTTCGATTGTTTTAATATAGGCTCATTGCTTATGTATCGCTTTCATGACGGCGACAGTGACTTGAAGTGGAATAGGGAACTTCCATTTTTGTCCTGTGTGTAAATTTTGCGCGCGCCTGAGCGAGAAAGGAAATGGCCTTGGTGAATGGTGAAAAGAACGTGACTTGAATGATACAACTAAAGTATACCTGAGAAGATTTCCATCCCCTTTAGTTACATTGTTTCAATTTTGGGCGCGCCTGGGCGAGAAAGAAAATGGCCAAGCCTGCCTTGAATGATACAACTAAAGTGTACGTGTCTCGTCTTTCGCTAAATCGTAACATGAAATCAAATGATCGCATATCTCCATTGAAATATTGATTAGGGTACCTGAACCGCGGAATATAGGCATTCGTATAGCAAGTTTGGTAGAACCTCAAACGACATACTGTGAAGAGCGATGAACGCTCAAACAACTTTGTGTCTGGAACAAAATGCAAAGCATTTTATAAACCCATTGAATTGAGATTGACCGAAAGAAACTATATGAATTAATTATTCAAATATCTCCAAAGATACGTACTGATGATTCACATTTTACTTCAGTGATTCGAAATGCGGATAAGCACATTACGCAGTCAATCATGTCCCCAGTTAATCAATACAGACTAACACAGGGATGTACAGGTAGTTTGCGCTTTGAGAGATAAATAGTTGGCTCTTAAAAGAGCCTTTTGGGGTTGAGATATCAAGTGGGAGTCGCGGTAGGAACTTTACTTGGCCTTGACTGCTTTTTCGGTCTTCTTGGGGAGAAGTACTGCTTGAATGTTGGGCAAAACACCACCCTGAGCAATGGTGACACCACCGAGGAGTTTGTTCAACTCCTCGTCATTACGCACGGCCAACTGCAGGTGACGAGGGATGATACGGGTCTTCTTGTTGTCGCGTGCTGCGTTACCAGCCAACTCCAAGATCTCAGCCGTCAGGTACTCGAGCACGGCAGCAAGGTAGACTGGGGCGCCGGCACCCACACGCTCGGCATAGTTGCCTTTGCGTAGCAGCCTGTGTACACGACCTACAGGGAACTGGAGCCCGGCACGAGATGAACGGGTCTTCGCCTTTGCCCTGGCTTTGCCTCCGGTTTTACCTCTTCCACTCATCGTAGTACAGCTTTCAAAATACCACCAAGTAAATGCTGAATAATCTCCGAAGCGTTTCGACACCATTTCTTATACCTCGCATTAAAAGGCGTCGATTGGCCACCGGGCAGGTGGGGCACTATCCAATAAAAACGGGCCGAAAGTTAACGAGTCCTCCCTAGCCAGCCCCCATCTCACACACTACAGAGCTGGAGGCGGGCTCCTCAAAGTTGCCCTTCTCGTTACTTTGTTTCAATTTTACGCGCGCCTCATCGAGAAAGAAAATT
>JACXGK010013085.1:0-13420 GCA_016801125.1 Novumbra hubbsi
TTCCAAGGGAGATGAGAATGGTGTTGTTGTGTCCGGCGCCAGGAAGTCTGCCGGACCCCTCCGGCCTGTCTCCCCTCCTCTCCTTCCTGGGTCACTTAATCAGTCCCATGTGTGGTGGTCAGCCTAAAAGTTAATCTATAGGTTTTTAGATACACAGTGTCCTTTGTCTTATCCTCCTAACTTCCTGACCCCCCTCCCTACCTGAAATGCTTCCCTGTCACTCTGGGTGATGGGGAACCAGACTCTCCTTGCAAGTGAATCTTTAAAAAACTGTTAATTGTGCTAAAGACGTTTTCTTTTTTACAAGCCTAAATTATAATTCTAGACATAATTAAATTGCCATGATAACATCCACAGTGTGTGTCAGCTTACTCTGTGCTGTGTTTGTGTGTGTGTGTCAGCTTCCCCTGTGCTGTGGGTTTGTGTGTGTGTGTTTCAGCTGACTCTGTGCTGTGTGAGTGTGTCAGCTTACTCTGTGCTGTGTGTGTTTTGTGTGTGTGTGTCAGCTTACTTTGTGCTGTGGGTTTGTGTGTGTTTTATGTGTCATACGATTTTGGTGCAGTTCATTACAAACGACATAGATAAATTGGTAGAAGGTTTCGTTGCAAGGTTTGGTAAATATTCATATTTATATTTTTGTGTCTAAAACATAGCCTCGATAGGTAGCTAGTGTCGTGGAAAGTACTTCTGTTTCAAGAACAATAAGATGCTATATCTTCTTAGGTTTTGGAATCAAATAGACTTTATTGAAAATCTTCAAGCCGAGCAGTCTCTGCAGAGAAGACTAAAGTACAGCTCTCAAACACACACATTTATACAATGTCTTGTATCACACTATGCTGTATTACACACTGCATTGTGCAGTTTTGTTCAGGAAATATTGGTGGCACAGTGTTGTGATTGTTCTTAAAATATAATTAAATAAACTATTCTATCAATAATGAGCCATCTGGCCTTAAGAGATCCCAAAAGCCTGGAAGAGTTGAGGGGAGGCAGAGTGATAAGATGGCAATTGGCTGCCATCCCAGAAAACAGTGTCTTTCCGGGGAGAAGTCATTGTATCATCTTAGGGAATAATTATTTTACCTTTCATTGATCTTTGTTTTCCAGTGTACTTGTTCAGTTTTTGTGTTTCACATATCAAATTAAAGAATGTACTAATGAATTCATTAAGTAACCACAGTATTATAGAAGTGATGCTTTAATAATCAATCAACTGTCATATACTCATTAGCAATGAATGTATTAAACTGCATGTGTTAATAAATAATGTTAATCAGTATCTATTCATATAATCAAGTATGCACTGAGTGGTAGTATAGCACACTTGGAAACAAAGAACCCTAAAAGATGAGGTCATGATTTCTCCCCAGAAAGACTCTGAACCTACTTTCTGGGACATTAATCAATTACCTCCCTTTAACTCTTCCCAGGTCTTGGGGATCTCTCAAGGCCGGGTGGCTCATGAGTAGATCAAAAGGTTCATTCATGAGCTGCTTAAACACCTAGCACAACACGGTACCACCAAGAGTTAGGGGTGGAGGTAATTGGTAAATCAAAAGGATGGACCGCCTTGAAAATGTCATAGAGGAGTGATCTATTGAATACGAGATAAAACATGGTATAACTGTGTGTGTTTGAGAGAACTTTGTTTTTTCTATAGAAACTGCTCGGCTTTGTGAATCTTTATTAAAGTCTATTTTGTATTTACAACCTCTGAATCTCAGAATTTCTTGCATCATTTTGAGTTGGGAAGTGCATTTTCCATGACATTCACCCACATAGTGCATACTTGATTACATGAATAGATGTTACTACTGTTTTACCATATTGATTGCAATTTACTGATTAGCATGATAACATTCAGTTTAATACAGTCATCGCTTGTGAGGATATGACAGCTAAATGATTATTAAAATATCACTTGTATAGTACCTTCATTGTGAAACTGTTGAAACCGAATGTTTCCCCGGGTTGCGAATCAGAGAATGTCCACGCCGTCAAGTCTTCCCAAATCATACACCTTTATTACAAATGCATTCGGAGATCTGTCTCGCAGGCCAGCCAAGAAGATCTGTAGTTCGTTCACATCGGACGCATTTTATGTAGCCCATTCCCCACTCAGTCATTCTATGGAAATCTCTGCGCGTGCTTCCTGGGAGTGTGTGTCTCGTGTCGCAGCCCCCTGCCCTGGGGTGAACCATCTGGTGACCTTTTCCGAGGGAGATGAGAATGGTGTTGTTGTGTCCGGCGCCAGGAAGTCTACCGGACCCCTCTGGCCTGTCTCCCCTCCTCTCCTTCCTGGGTCACTTTATCAGTCCCATGTGTGGGGGTCAAGCTAGAAGTTAATTAATAGGTTTCCATGTACACAGTGTCCTTTGTCTTATTCTCCTAACTTCCTGACCCCCCCCCCTTCTTTTGGAATGTCCCAAGTAATCTATTAACCCCCAGCCTTACTACTTAGGAGTCTACTCCCCAAAGGCATGGCCTGATTCCAGTCCAGCACCTAACATCTTTAATAAAGAATTCCACACACAACAGTTTATTTTCCTAAGCAGAGTGACATAGCAATACAAGATCAGTGAAATCTCTGATGCGCAGCCCAGAAACCCTCCTCTTTATATACAGACGTGGTCAAATTTGTTGGTGCCCCTCCACAAAAAATAAAGAATACAATATTTGATATATATATATTGAAACTGACAAAAGTAGTTGGCATCCACCATTGTTTATTCTATATTTAATAGAACTCATTTGCTTTTCTATTCAACATAATATTATAAATAATAAAACAAATGAAAATGCAATGGACAGAAATTATGGGACGCTTAATCTAATATTTTGTTGTACAACCTTTACCGGCAATGACTGCAATCAAATGTTTTCTGTTGCTCTCAATGAGACCTGCACCTGTTAAAAGGTAGTTTGACCCACTGTTCCTGAGCAAACTGATCTAGCCCTTTCAAGTTTGATGGGTTTCTTCTCTAGACTGAGAGTTTCAGCTCTTTCCATAGATGTTTGATAGGATTCATGTCAAGATTCATAGAAGGCCACACAACAGTCCGATGTTTTGTTTGTATCCATTCTTGAGTGCTTTTAGCTGTGTGTTTTGGGTCATTATCCTGTTGGAAGACCCATGACCGGCGACTGAGACAGAGCTTTCTGACACTGGGCTGTATGTTCCGTTTCAGAATGTCACGAAAGTCTTGAGATTTAATTGTGCCCTGCACAGATTCAAGGAACCATGTGCCAGACGCAGCAAAACTGTTCCACTTGTGGTGCATTATTCCCTTTTGTATACCCTGACCACACTGTGAATAAAAGCACACTGTTGTTTTCACTAACTAATCATATTCCGACTATCACCCCAGCCTAAATATTGGTTATATTCCCAACACTTTTCCATTCGGTTCAGTCTGGGTCGTAACGCGAACATAGAGCTGATGTGACTTGGCAAAAAGCTCAGATTTTGACTCATCTGTCCAAAATACATTCTCCCAGAAGGATTGTGGCTTGTAAATATACGTTTCAGCAAATTCCAGTCTGGCTTTTTTATGTTTTTCTTTCAAAAGTGTAGTCCTCCTGTGGCTTCATCCGTGGAGCCCACTTTTTCTAAAAAACGACATGCTAATCTGCGAATCTGTGAATTTGGATAGTAATGTTAATGGCATCATAAACCTTGTAGAAGAAGATCAGAGGGTTATACTACGAATGGAGTTGTACCTACTCAGGGTGATCAAAGAAACACAGGGTTAATAAACTTTGATTGCCTAACTAGGTGTTAAGTGGTACAACATTGGTGAGTAAGATATTTCTTAATTGACTCAGTGTTAACTTAATTGGAGTTTGTGCGTGTTCGCATAAAGTGGTGCAACACATGCCGTGTTTTCATAATGGCTCGTGCTCTGTGTTGTTCCCCAGAAGAATGCACCTTGATAAAGACATGATATGAGTTCAAAGAAAATGTAACGTCTAAATCGAACACTGTGATGGCTGTCAGGATGCACAATGCCGGACCAACGCAAGTTCAAGGTTTCGTCCAATTATCCCTTGTTTAGACGCTAGACTTGTTGACAGGATGTCTTAGCTCAACCTCTTCTCTATCTGGGTCTAGGTCTTATTGTGTCTTATACCCCCGTCTCCTTGACCGTGTGTTCACCCCAGACACTCAGTGACAAACCACATCTTGCTTAATGGAATATGTCTGGGTGACTGCATTCTTAGTATGTAATGTTCTGTACTTAATTCTAGTTTCGGAAATAAGCATAGATATAGTATAGAAATAGGAATGATACAAAACGAATATCTCCGCATGGGCAAAAAAGCCAGGGAGTCTTGTTGGCAGCGCATTACCGACAGAGTTCATTCGTAAGAAGTGTTCTTGTAATATGTTCTCTATGTTGTCCTGTGGAATCTACTTTTAGGATATGATTGGCATGGAAGAACACGCAAAACAGTCAATCTAATTATGAAATTCACCTATTACTATTAGTGTATTAAGATCTACTCCCTAAAGCACCTTGGCCGAAGACCTACCGTATGAATGTAATGCTACTGTGTGAAGAAAACCTTCATTTTAACAATAGTTTCAGCTGCAACCCCTGTGGAAAGTGCACCTGGCAACAAATATTCTATCAAGTAGTGTGTATTATTAGTTCACATCAGTATTACACAGTACAGACATGGTGTGTAGCCTTAACTTAATAGCCTATTCATATGTTCACAGCAAACAGAAAAAATGCTGAAACAGTGAAAACTAGATGAGGCCTACGTCCTGCTGCATTTACCCAGGCAGAGGAGTTGGCACTATTGAACAAGAGGGTGAGGGGGCAGTCAGTGTTGAGTGTTGAGGGGGCAGTCAGTGTTCCCCCTGTGGTGGAAAGTGCCTCGGTTTCCAGACCAAAGAAAACTCTGGAGGTTGTGGAATTAAGATAGACTTTAATGAAAATCACCAAGCCGAGCAGTTTCTGCTGTGACTTTACCTTTTTGGACATTGTGGCCATCATCATGTTATACACGTACGCCTGTTCCTTCATACAGTTTTATGACTGATAATTGATTACATTGATGAGATTGATTTTCATATACATTGTTGTACAGTTCCGTCTGGATACATTCTGATTCAGTTTATTCCTTCTTTCTGATATATTCAGTGTATTTACATTCAGTGTGTTACTATAGCAACTTAATACATTCGTCGTGTGGATATGTGAAAACTAGGGCTGGGAATCGATAAAAATAAATAAATAAAAACATTATCGCATTTCTTGTGGTAGAATCACAAAAATAAAGCAATGAACACAATGAAGTATATTTTAAATAGAACATATTATGATCTGTAAACAAAACAACAGAGTAGTCATTCCCATCAATCATATGCAGCAACATTATAAACAGCAAAGCTTTAAGGGGCTAACACCTAAGCCCTGAACCCCTGACAGACTTAATTGATGTCACCAGGTAAATGGTTCAGTGCAAGAGGCTGCAAGGGCTCAAAGTGCTATCAATAGGAATGGGACAGAACAATAGTAATGTTGTTGGATCAAATTTGATGAAAGCATATTTGGAATAGTTTTGGCAATATGAACCATCTGTAAGCGTCAACCATCTTTTCCTCAGGGGAAGAATTGGGCAATTTGCCATTTGGGACAGGATGATGTGTTCTTTGCATAGGATGAATATGCAAATATATTGTCTCCACCCATCCATCGGTATAAGTATTGTATGGAACTATGATTCTTTAGAGATACTTCACTGTCACCTGTGTGGAAGTGAACTATACTCTCCTTGTTTGCAAGTACGTCTTTAATAAACTCAAATTCTTCTCTCATTCTTACCTACAATATTTGAGCTTTGACTAGAATCAACGAAAATAACTGTCAATTTAGGAAACCTATTTGTTGTTAGGAATCAATAAGTTTGATTCCTATTTAATCTAACCTATTAATTGTTAGACTCCCATCAAGTGCCTTGTGGTTCTTGTATTCCGTCTTTTCTGTCTTGCTTCAGTGAGATAAAATGATAGATGGAGGTTTTAAATAAAGGAGACAGCTTTTGGCTGCCAGTATAGAGTAATTTTGTGTTTCACATATCCACATAATGAATGTACTAATGAATCTAGTAAGTAACCATTGTATTATAAAAGGGATATTTTCATAATCAATAAGGGGTCATCTACTCTATAGCAATGAATGTATTAAACTGCATGTGGTGATAAATAATACTAATCAGTATCTATTCAGATAATCAAGTATGCACTTGATTATATGAAGTGTTAGTACAAGTACACTAGAAAACAAAGAACACTAAAAGGTAAAGTAATTATTCCCTTAATGATACCATGACATCTCCCCGGAAGGGCTCGGAACCAATTTTTTGGGAATGCAGCCAATTGCTATCTTACCCCTCTGCCTCCAGTACCTCTTCCTAGGCCTTTGGGGGACAGGGGGGCTCATGATTTGAAGAATAGGTTCATTAATTATTTCTGAAACACCTAGCATAACATGGTACCACCAAGAGTTCAGAGGTGGAGGTAAGTGGTAAATCAAAAGGGTGGACTGCCTAGAAATTGTCATAGAGGGATGATCTATTAAAGGAAAATAAGATAAGACATGTTATAAATGTGTGTTCGAGAGTTGTACTCAGGTTGTTTTCCATGAATGGAAAAATGGCTTTGTGATTTTTCATTGAAGTCTATTTGATTCCAAAACCTCAGAAGTTTCCACGACACCAGAAAGTGGAAAGATTTGAGAGGGGTCTGTGACGGCCCCTCCTCGTTTTTGGTGGTTTCGTTGTTTTATGTTGTCTTACAAGGGACGTTGGGCGGAGCTAGGAGTGTCGTTAGTGTTTCTGCGACTCACCTGTGCTTAAAAGTACGCCTGAAAGCTTTTGAAATTCCTGGTCTTTGGATGTTGAAAGGTGTCTTCAGGATACCTGGGATTTGTTGGAAGGTTTTTTGTTACTCCTTAAGAGCCAGGGTGTGACAAATAGATAAGATGGATATTGTCTGCCATCCCAGAATTAGGGAGTAGCGCAAAGCATTCCAATCCAGAACACAGAAACACACAGTAAGAAAAGATGACAGACACACCAATCGAGATTCTGGACAGAAGATTCCCATAATTAAAAGTAATAATTAGACACTGATGGTTGTTATGGGGGTTATACTGAACTGATGCATTGTATTAGATTGTACACTGTATGATTCTAGGTAACTATTGAACTTAATGGAAAGGTACTGAGTACAGCTGTTTAGGAAGTGAGAGGAATGTTGGATGGGTAGATGGTGCCATAAATGTGGAAGAGGGGATCTGATCTTTGTTTATGATGGCACTGCCCCTAGGGGAAGGTGGGGCGAAAGCCTACAATTTGCGTATAGCCAAGGAATAGACAGAACAAAGGGAACATGAGTTGTCGACATTGGACAGCTCTGCAGTCTCTTACCACACTGCTGGACTGTAGTACTGATGATTGTACTGTGTTACTTTAGAGATTATTCTCTGTTACATTTGTGACTGTGGTTTATCTCTTCTTGCAAGTATCAATTAAATAAAAACAGTTACTTTTGTCAAGATACTTTTGTCTCTGTACATAATTCCTGAAGATATTTTTCAATGAAACTGCCATCACAATTTCAGGTGCTCGTCCAGTTAACCTTGCGATTATCTTTTTGCGTCCACTACCAGCTGAGTCAACCGTGTACGGCAGGGGCATATTTAATTCTGGGCCTAGACATGCCACATGCAAACATTTTGAAATACTGTGGACTTCACAGAAATAGACAAACAACACATCATTCTTTGCCGCAGACGGAGGGCTCTGTCCCAGGCCATTCTAGGGCACAAACAACCTCATATATACCAGAATACATTTATCCAGAATTGCTAGTGAACCTTAGTGGGTGCACACTCTGTGTTGCGCTAGCACTTTTCTGTACACACATTAACATGCACGCAGTACATTTAGAAGTAGAACTGTGCTGGACTGTTCCATTTCCCGGGTGCCTTTGTGTACTTATTGAATGTTTATTGTGTTAAAATAGAAGTAATCACTGTGCTAGGTGTGTAGGGTGGGTGGAGCTACATGTATAAGAGGTGTTTCAGACCATGGGGGGAAGGAAGGATGAGAGCTTTGGAGTAGTAAGTTATGGTGGGTCTGTTTGTAGAGTAATTTAAGAGATTGATCCTGTTTATTTGTAGTATGTTCCATGTTTCACTGTTTTGATGGACACTGATTAAAAGAAAACCTTTAAATATCCGTGCTGTTTGCGACTGCGCCATTAGTTCCTATAGAACCAGACGGTGCTCTGTGACAATCCCCTACAACGTGGAAAAAATGCAAGCTTTTAACTTTAACCAGTACGGATATATTAATAGAAATGTAACAGATGCGCCTTTTGACACATCATTTTGATAAGATAGGCATAGTAATAGGGGTTGTGTCAGTTGTGTCAGTTGTTACTATTGCCCGTTTAGGGAAATAAACACCCGGTCCCGTCACCGTCCCTGTTCCGCAGTGTCCCGTCATTGCCCCTGCCCCGGTTCCACGGTGTTCCGTCACCGCCCCTGTTCCGCGGTGTTCCGTCACCGCCCCTGTTCCGCGGTGTTCCTTCACCGCCCCTGCCCCTGTTCCGCGGTGTTCCGTCACCGCCCCTGTTCCGCGGTGTTCCTTCACCGCCCCTGCCCCTGTTCCGCGGTGTTCCTTCACCGCCCCTGCCCCTGTTCCGCGGTGTTCCGTCACCGCCCCTGTTCCGCGGTGTTCCTTCACCGCCCCTGCCCCTGTTCCGCGGTGTTCCTTCACCGCCCCTGCCCCTGTTCCGCGGTGTTCCTTCACCGCCCCTGCCGCTGTTCCGCGGTGTTCCTTCACCGCCCCTGCCCCTGTCCCGCTGTGTTTCGTCACCGCCCCTGCCCCTGTCCCCTGTCTGGGTGGTGCTTCGGAGCCTCGCCTGGGGGTGGGGCTAGGGTGCCTTGCTCCCGTGGGGGGTGTGGTTGAGGTTCAAGGACTCTGCCTCCTCCTGTTCCCGAGGTGGAACCGTCTCCCTGTAATTCTCAACTCCCCCTGTTCCTTGAACAATCCTTGCTCCTTTGCTACTGCCCCCAGAGGGGTGGGAGAGGCGCTCCCGCCGCCGGATTGTTTCTACGGGGGGCCCTTGCTACAACCCCCAGAGGGCTGGGACGATGAGGTGCTACCGCCCCCGCCTCCTGAGTGGCTGGTTGATGAGTTTCCCTTAGCACTTTTGTTTTTTGGCCTAAAAGTAATCTCAGTGATCAGCATTAAAGTTTATGTTTTTCGGTACCGCTTTGCATTTGCGTTCTTCCTCCTCGGGCAACCCTGACAACAAGATCTTAAAGTACTCAGAAATGGCTGTAATGGATCCCATGATTTCCACAGATTTGAATGGCACCATATCCTTAGCAAAGTAGAATAAGTCCACCTCTGTCCCCTCTTATTCATCGTTCATTTCTTTAGTCAGCGCTAACTGTTTATGTTTGTCGGGACCTTGATTCCTTTTCAGGTGGTTGAAAAGATTTGTCGTAATACCTCCAGAGGAGCAGACCGTTACCCAACAAATTTTACAAAGTTCAACTGTCTGAATGTTGTTGTGGTAATATACCTGATGTATAACCCTGGATATGTTAGTTTTCAGGAAGGGACACTGTAGAAGATCTGGTCTTTGTTTGCTAGTGACCTAAAGAGAAAGCAGGGGCAATTTGCCATTTGGGACAGAAGGACATGTTATTTGCAAAGGATGAATACGCAAATAACTTGTCTCCACTCAATCTGTATAAAGTACTGACTGTAACTAGGATTTTTGAGACATGATGAGGTGAGACAATTCACTTTGGAGGAGGAGAACAAGGCTCTACTTGCATAGTAAGTAATTATTTACTGAGAGATCTACAACATGCAGGGCAGGGGGGCGCCCAGGAGCAGGGTGGAGAAACACTGTGCTAGAGGTTTTTCTTTCTTACCTGTCTAAATTCTAATTCGTATAGACATTGGAATTTTCTCGTATTCTGTAAAGCACTCTCGCAGACACAGGGGGAAACTGTTTAACAGTGTCCAAGGGGAGATTTGTGGTGAATTGCATGTTGATTCTAATGCTTAGCAGAAACTAGAACATGCAGAAAAATACACAAAAGTACACACACAAAGAAACACCCACACACCCCATTAAGCAAGACGTTTTTTGTTGTATCTGAGCAGAACAGATGGTGCGCAAATTTTGTTCCAGATGTAGCTGGGCAGAACGGAGGGTGTGCTGGCGTTCGAATGCAGTCGAACCCCTGACCCTGTGACCAGAATAGAAAGTCTACATTTGTAGAACAGGCAGTATGCAGCTTCTTCTTAGAAAACCACAAGCTGCCATGTTATTATATGATTGGGTAGATAAACAAAAGAACCCTAAAATTGGTTAATAAGAAGAAAGCACACTCAACACGCCCAGCTACCGATATAAGGTAATTAAGAGGAAGAGACTGATGCGATCTACGGAGCTCAAGACAGTTAACTGTTCTCGTGCTGTGGAAATGCAAAGTAGATGGTTGCCCTCTTAAGACAATATTTGCTTGATGGATGAGAACTTTATTTAGCTGTATGTTAAGTTGATTGTAACTCATTGAAACCATTTGGACGAGACCTTGGATCCAGAGTAATTTGTACAGAGACAAGGGTTTGGCTTCTGCTAGACCAACTTGCAAGCTGACAAACATGTACATACGCAAATACAAACAAACACACATATACATACCAGTAAAATAAATAATACAAAGGAAAGGGTACAGGCCAGAGCTAGATAAGGGGAAAAGTAAAAATAACAAGATATAAAAAATAACACAGAGTAAAAAAAAAGAAGAGATGTAGAGCAATTAAAGAATGAGATGTAGAGCAATTAAAGAATTGACTAAACAAGATTGACTAAACAAGTAAACTATTTTACTGATCGTAAGGTAGTCTCTGTAATTGTTGAAAATAAGAAATGAAGGGTTGCCATTGCTTTGCAAATTTGGCGGTAGAGACCCTGTGAGAGAATTAGATTTTTTTCCAGCTGCAGGAAAAACATAACATCCTTGAGCTACTGAGAGACAGTGGGGGGTGAGCCGATTAAAGTTTTTTAAGTAAGGTTTTAAATGCCACAATTTAAACCTGCTTACGGATCAGGGAAGACAACTCGAAAGGGATGCCAAAAAGAGTCTGCTGGGGACTCGGGCAAAGTAGAACACCAAGCACCTCAGACCACCTAGAAGTGAGGTCGGAGAAACTTAACAAACCTGTCCTGAAAGGTCCCAATACATTTCCTTGACCAGAGGAAGAAGGCTGTATCTATTATGGACGGGGTAAATGCATGATTCCTATCAATAGAGGCCCAGGGTGGACGCAGAGGTAAATTTAAAGTGGTGCTGAAACTGGAACCAAATCTTAAGGGTGGAGAGTACCACAGGCATGCCAGGGGATGTCGGGAGAGGAGAGCAAAGCAGGGCAGGGAGAGATACCACAAAAGCGTGACTAAAGATGGCACCATGGGGAATATGGAGCATGCAGCCAGAATGGCAGTTTCTGAAAATGTACTGCCCAGTAGTAATATAGAAAGTTAGGTAAAGCCAATCCTCCACTAAGTGTGCATTTCTGGAGCAGGGATCTACTAACTCTAGGTACCTTACCTGCCCATATGAATGAGGTGATGGCCTGGTCGATCATCTTTAAAGAGGCCATTGGCAGAAAAGGGGGAATAGAATGAAAAAGATGAAGGAATTTTGGCAGACTATGGATTTTCACTGCATTGATCCTTTTAATAAGGGTAAGGAGTAAGCTACCCCACCTCTAAAAATCTGACTTTATCTGCATGAGAAGAGAAGTGAAGTATGCAGAGATGAGAGAGGGAAACGAACAAGTCACATTCACTTTGGGAAATTTAAAGCCAGAGCGGCTAAGATGGAAAGGCAAGTCAGACTGTCGTAGCTGAAGTGCAGCTGGGTTTACTGGAAAGCAATAGCTTTTCAGGAGATTTAACTTATAACCCGAGAAAAAGCCAAAGTTGTCCAGAATAGATAGGACAGAGGGCAGACAAGTCATTGTTTGCAGAAAATAACGACAACCTGTGAATAACCCCCTCACGTGAAACAGCCTGAATCAAGGAATATGTCCACAATGCAACAGAAAGGGGCTCAATTGCAATGAAAAACAGCAGGGGGGACAGAGGACACTCTTGCCTAGTGCCACGCCCCAGAGCAAAATAATCAGAGCGGGTGTTGTTGGTGCATACATGGGCCTAAGGGGATGTGTACAGCAGCTGGATCCATGACCAAACTTGTCCCAAATCCCCTATGTTCTTAGGACTGCAAATTAATAGTCACACTTCTGTCAAAGGCCTTCTCCGCATCCAAGGAGACTACCAGCTCACGACACTCAGAGACCTGCTTGGAATAAATGATGTTGAACAAGGTTGGTAAGAAAAATCGTTCTTATACTGTAAAAAAAACACAGCTCCTCCATGTGGGAAAATCCCTCTAGATCTCTTCGGAGAGTTTATTGCTTTGACATTCCAAAACACAAACTTAATGGGAGTTCCCCCATTCTTACCAACCTCAACGGTTGAGTCATCAGAGAAATTGAAGGGGTACAAAAATGTGCAGTCAAACACTTGCCAGGAAAACAAAAACAAAAAGATTAAAAACAGAACAAGGATAGAAAAAAGTAAAAGGGACAAAATGAGAAACGGGCATAGCTCCCGTGCATGTCAAGAGGTGAACTTGGGAAACTCCATAGCACAAAGCAAGCTAATTTACCAGAGAAAATGCATAAACAAAATTGATAAAGAACATTCAACACAGCAACAAATCTGTACAGTAATATATATCCAATACACATCAAGGTGCACACATAACCAGGCAGGTATGTTCGCACACATGCAAACACTATAACAAATAATGGCACACATTAAACATACGCTCACATATACCCACACATATCAACACAACCCAGTGAGGACACATTTGCATACGTACACATACACAAGCACATGTTATCAGGCTGTATGTTGTAGCTAGAGGCTCTGTAAGCCACAGAGAACATGTGTACCCAAGGCCCACATTTGACACTGCATAATCACCCAGCACATTAGCACAAAAAAAGAATAGCTGCGTCTTTATGCACATGGATACAAACATACAGAAATATACCCCCCCACACACAATAACACATGCATGTACATATATGCACACACACACATATAAACACACATAAACGCACATACACACATATAAACACACCTACACACATATAAACACACCTACACACACATATAAACACACCTACACACACATATAAACACACCTACACACACATATAAACACACCTACACACACATATAAACACACCTACACACACATATAAACACACCCACACACACATATAAACACAC